>CM033470.1:92570856-92750765 GCA_019447015.1 Hymenochirus boettgeri | reverse complement strand
GCAGAACTCCTCCAAAGAGGTGGGGGGGGGGGGGGGGGGAATGATCTTTTTCCTTTTTTTTTTTTTTTTCTTCTTGGCCAGAATAACTTGAAGTGCTTGAACCTTGCCTCTCCAATATATAGAAAACTACAACTCCCAGCAATCAAAGCTGCTGGGAGTTGTAGTTTCCAACAACTGGAGTGGCAAGGAATTTGGGGTTCCCAGCTAAAACAGTCAGAACACTCACTGCATGGTTGGGGCTGAAAAGTGTTTACAAAACTCGACACAATGGCCAGCAGCACATGTGACTCAATGTCTCGCAACATGTGACTCCCTCTACTATAACTCCCAGAATCCCCATCGTCAGGAGAGATACTATGATCGGTCTTTATTAAAGACATCCGACATGTTATATAACTTTCCTACATCTGTTAATCTGCAGATGTTTAGAAACACAAGTATGCTGAAGTTTGTGTTTCTAAACATCTGAAGTTTGTTTGGGTAACGTACCTATGTTTGCTTTAATGCATATACCGTAGTGGCTATATAACAGGTTGTTTTTATTTGAAATAAATACTAAAAAAAAAAAAAACACCCTCTATTCATCTTCATTTTGTAATCATTTAGCTAATTACAGGTTTGCAGTTTGGTGATTAATGTATATACAAATTTTTCAGGTAAAATAGGTACCTCTTCTTATACTCGGGAAGACTTATATCCGATTTATACGGTAGATGATTCAAAGGTTGAAATCCTACCTAAACCGACTGACAAGTAAAAAACCCCACTAAATGTCAATCTTCCACATGTCCTGAATCAAACGGTATGCAAATGCATTGGTGCAAACAGACACTGGCCACTAACTAACTCAAATGGGAAGCAATGCACAAGTGCAATTACAGAAAAAATCTAAGTGCTCCTTTCTCATAGGAAACAGACCCAAACGTGGAAATACCCCCGCAAACATTATTTTAGAAACTACACACCTCAGATACATAATGGTGCCATGCTTACATACATAAATGAAGAATTCCAGACGCAGTAATCCAAAGAATTCTGTGTTTTTAGGCGATTTTGTGAAAAAATAAAATAAGATGATTCAAAAGGTTGAAATCCTACCTAAACCCACTTGACAAGCAAAAAAACTCACTAAATGTGAATCTCCCACATGTCCTGAATCAACGGTCAACATGCCATATGCATGGGTGCACACAGAGTGTGGCCACGAACTAGCTCAATGGGAACGCATGCAGAATGCAATTACAAGAAAATCAAAGTGTTTTGTAATTTGAACAGCCATCAACTTGGAAATACCCCCAAAAACTATATATTTTTGGAATCTGTACACCCTTCAGCTATTAACGTTCATGCTTTTCGTATTATACATGAACGATTCCGACGCGTGTATTCATAACTCCGTGGCCTTTTAGGGATATTGTGGGAAAAAAATAAGATAAGTCCCAATGTTTGAATCCACCTAAACCCCTGGCAAGTAAAAAAACCCACTGAATTGCATCTCCCCCACACTGTCCTGATCCAAACAGTATGCCTAATGGTGGGTGCAAACAGAGAGGGGGCCGACCAACTACTCAAATGGAACCCAGCGCACATTGCCAATTACAAGAAAAAAAACAAACCACACCGCACAACCCCCCCCACCCCCCTTTTAGTGGTATTTTTGTAAAACCGTTAGTACGGAGAGTCACAACACAATTTGTTTTTGCAACCCTTTACACGATCCTAAACACTCAATCTTGGTCTTTTTTGGTACCATCTCTGCAAAATTTTTCTACTAATAGGCTTAGGTTTCACCTGAAATCGACAAAAATTGATCTGCGTTTACTTTACTGATATCAATCACACCGGGGGCAATTGGGAAAGCTTGTGGAGAGACAAAGTTTTTTGCTAATTATAGGTTTTAGTAAAAAAAAAAGGGGGGGGTGTATCACTTTAAGAATTTTTTTGTGTGTATTTCTCCTTTTTTTGCTCATCTTAGGAATGATACGAACTTGGAACACGGGATAAACCCCGTTTTTCCCCAATTCGAAAATCCGATCGGGAAAAAATCCTTCCCGGAAATAATTTTCCAGGAAGTGATATATTCCATTCATTGGCCAAGATCGATAATTGTTGAGATGATCGAAATGTGAGTTGTCATTTCAAGTCTTGCAAGAAAAAAAAATCCTATTTATGAAATGAGCTCTGATTTCCATTCATACATACATAGTACTCTCTCTCCTGTCACACCTGACCGGCTTACTATGGCTGTACTACACTGTGTATCGACTGGTAGATCGTCATGCAGTACCCTCACTAGACCATTGCCAACATGTGTGGAGCCTATAAGAGCAGAATCCCTAGGGTTAAATCATGGTAATTCCAAACTGTAACACCGTACTTGATTTAGGGGGTGGAACTGGACAGAAAATTGCTACAATGAAACCAAATACCAATGGAAACCCAAATCTGAATACTGTGACCCCATTTGGAAGAATGCAGGAACTCTTCATATGCCCTGTTACTCCTTGTAGTAAACTGTGTACAATAAGGTTAACTTAAAGGAAAGGACCTCCAGAGGTTCCTAATATGTTTCAAATAGTATCTCTCCACTGTGCCGTAATTAGTGGAAATGCATGTGTAATAGATACATTGTGAAAAACCAGTGAAGGTTTCCAACCATCAGGTTTTTACCCACCCAGTGACACATTTGGTTAATGTGTTGCTTTAAGAGGTGGGATAAAAAATCAAAAAAGAGGTGTGACGTACACCTGAGGAAGCCCGAGAAGGAATCCAGAATCCAGATCCAGTATCAGTACCAGCAGGACCGGACACTTAACTAGTATATTCACGACCGACCCTGGTGCGGGACAGGCTTTACGGACGGGTGAAGATATAGGGTGGTAACGAGTGGGCGTGACAAGGATAGCCGGAGGCAAGAGATGCACACCAGGGCTCGGCATAAAAGGGAAGTCCTACCTTGTAACGGGGCCGTACACCCGGGGGACGTGAGTATAGTAGTACTGGGGGGGGGGGGGGGGGGGGGGCATTCATTACTTTGTGGTTTGGTTCAAGCAAGCATGTACTTTCATTTATATTGATCCAGGACCTCTGACTCTGCGAAGAGTGGAAGATGGGTAGAGGGGGGATTCAGTAACTATTGATCCTTTACTGTTGGGTGGGGACGCCCCGAATGATGTATTAGTTGTTTAGGGGTAAATTATGATTGCACATGGTGTATTGTGTTATGGTGTTCGAATAAACTTTTCCATTTTTGTCAGTTTAGCAGTGGCGTGTCCCCATATAGTGTACTCAGGGGGGCCCATACATATTGTAGGTCCCTCTGTATTTGGGTGTGAGGTTGATGAACATCAACCAGTCCTCTGGCCCCCCCATCGTCCCCGGGGAGAGCATGCTCATCTTTAAGTCTTAGGATGGCAGGCTACACTATGCTTGTTTGCGCACACGTTTTGTGTTTCGCGATTGCGCCCAGGTGATTTTTGCTTAAATTGAAATTGTGGGAACACAAAAATTCCCCACAATTTCCAATGCGCATGCCCCGTTTACGCGTCCGTTCACGTTTTTGTAACGCGTGCGTTCACCATTTTTGTGCGTTATGCATGCGTTTCCATAAGACGGAAACAGTAAAATCTCATGCGCAAATACCGTGGGTGCACCAGAATCGCGCACACAATCGCGTGCGAAATAACACTCCTCCCACACGATTTTCTGTGCGCATTCCCTGTGCGTTTCAGTGTGGCCTCACCTTAATAATGCTGTGGAATCAGGAAAGGGTGAAAAAATCATTTTTCTTCATATTGGGGTTAATCCAATTGTTGGGTGTGTTGAATTAACTATTTAAAAGGGTATCTATACTCGTATTTTCAAAAAATATACTTAGATACATTAAGGGGATCCCACTACGTCCAAAGCTGTTTTTAAGATTTTAAATCCGATCTGTAGACTCAGTCAACTCCAGAAGCAGAAATTGTCATTGTGACTCATTAATGAACTCTTAACCATTGGCGAATCTATGTTAAAACATTCGGGGCACGGTGCCCGGTATTTTGGTCAAAGTGCCCCCGAATGGTTTTAAACGGACGTTACCTTCCTTCAAGAAGTGCCCGAACTTCCGGATTCCTGCTGCGCGAACCCTCGGTGCACATCGAGCAGCCGGCGCAATTACGTCATCGCAAAGCTGGCGCACGATGTCACGCGCGAGCGCCGCCGCAAAACAAGTAGCAGAAGGCCCCTGCGTTTCAGGTAGATAGTACAGAGCCAAGCCAGAGTTAGATAGATAGAGCAGAGATAGATATATAGACAGATCGAATAGGGAGATAGATAGATAGCAGAGAGATAGATAGCATAGATGATAGATAAGAATCTAGATAGAGACCCTGAGTCTTCTTAGACCCTAATAGCCCCTGCCCTCTTACTAGGATTTTTGCCTGCCTGCCAGCGTACACGTTTTTGCAACTAAGAAAATCAGTAGAGAAAATAAGGCCCAGGGGGAGGGAGGGGAAGATTGTAAGCATAGCATTGTCCTATGGTGAGGCTGCAGAACTTATAAGTGTCACAGACACTACAAGGCAGTGGGATAATGGATGGTGGGGGCAATTAGGAGCACTCACTAAACCTTATAATTTAATACAAGCACAGATAAATATAGAAGTACACCATTTTACTTCTCTCAATTGTAGTTTCAGATAATGTAAAGTTTGGTTGTTAGTTAGTGACCCCCTTGCACAGTGGGTCCATGTTTATTGTTCTTCTTTTAAATATATTTTGATAGATTTATTAAGAATATAAATAACTGCACGGTCCAGCCTTTGGAATAAAAACCTGGTACACAGCAATATAAGTATTTACTATAAAACATAAATTCCTAAATACATAACTGAGCAGATAGTGTTGTAGAAAATTAGCAACTTTTTCAACACCAGACAAAAGCTCCCCTATAAAGAAAGTGTACACTAACGTAGCATATTTATACGATGATAAACAAATGCACTTTGCATGTAGCCCCTCTTGCATCTATAGCAGTGTTGCACAACCTATAAAGTACTTTAAGGCCTGCCTTTCTGGTCCCAGTGTATCATTTTGTCCTGGTAACTTTTTAAACACGTTTTATAAGTTTCAAGAATCCACACACTTAACTACAAATTAATTTCACGCTTCTACCCTTTCCCCGCCCCTTTCAATGTCTGCCCCGGGCACGTGCCCGCTGCGATTTTCATGACGTCTTCGTCGGCCGCTCGAAATGACGCATTTCCTGTAGGTGAGTCAGATCTTTCCTGTGCCCCGTCCATTCGATTTGAGGTCCCGGATTTGGGATTTTATCGAGGGGGTCCGATCGCATATTTTTGTTTTGTGGTGGTGGTGGCGTTGGTTGGCGCCAAAGCCGGTCCGGAGATAAAGTGGCGGGCGCTATTTTGGAGGAAAGGTCCTTTTAGGAAGAGAAAACGCCATGGCGGGCAACTTCCGACTCGAGGACGGCGAGTTGGTATTGGGGAAGGCAAATCGGCAGGGATGCGGTAAACCTTTCAATGGCGCGGCAACGGGGTGTTTTTTAGTTTCGGATTCCACTACAATTCGCAGGGACTACTTTGTCTGTGTCTGAGCACTTAAGGTTTCCCACTACTCATCAATAGCGTCAGCAACAACAGGCAGAGCGGTGTAACCTGGTGAGTAGGCTGGGGGGGGGGTGCCTCCTTACCAGCTACGCTACAGAACCTTGCTATGTTTATGTTCGTGAGTAAACAACTCTTGTCCGACTGTCTACTAAGGCCTGCTGGGGGTTGTAGTTTCTAAACATCTGGGAGTGCCAAGAATCATCATTCTATAGGGCCTTATGAATAAGAGGTGGGAAAGCTTGCTTTGGGGCAAAGTTATCTTCAGTAACCACTCAGATGTAGTTCATTATGAATTAGACGCAGATTAAATAGTTCAGTAAAAATGTTTGTGCTTTTATACTTAAAAAATGACTTTCCTCACTAATCTCGAATTGAATACATTAAATAACACTTACTCTGATTTGCCTGTGTTGCAGCATGCCTTCAATCCGCCACACATTTTGTTTTAGTAGCAGTACCCCCCCCCTCCCCTCTTTTAACCACTCCCACTTCCATCCCGTCCTGACCTTTTTTCCCAACAACCAACTATCTAGCCTTGCACACAGGCAACAGCATTCTTCCACTGTCAAACTTTCACCATTCCAGCTACTGTAAAACTACTTCCCTCCGAAGAATTGTTATTAGAGCAAGGGACTTGATATTGACATCCTGAATATAATAGTTTTTGATTTGGATCTCAAAGAAAATAGGGGGCAGATCACAAAAAAAATGATACGGTTGGGAAGAATTAATAGTTTCTAATTATGTCATTTTAAAATAACCCTATTTTCCTGGTAAAGAGCTTTCCCCCCCCCCCCCCTTTTAAATAAGCCCATAAACTGTGAATGACTTACAAATCCTTGTACTTTGCAGGAGAATGGATATGTTCAGATTTCCGGCGGAAATTTGTCATTGTAATAGTAATAATAAATAATATTTTAATAATAATGTTTTCGGTTATTGGTTGTTTTATCACAAAAATCTGCAGTGTTTTTGCAGGAGATGTTTAGTTTCTTCTCAGATCTGAATGCACGGCAATCGCACCGGTATCCTGTGAACTGCGCGATTGGTCCTGCTGCTGTCCACCGTAATGAAAGCATCAAGGGTTGTATGGTCAGCCTCAAAAAAAGTTATGATATACTTTGAATAAATTTCAGCCTGTCCTTTTTGGTCACCGTTGATCTGTGGGCATCGTCTCCATTTTTCCTGAATTATTTGTGGGCAAAGTACATAAATTTAATGTCCCCCGTTTTCCCTCAATGTAACAATTGTTTTCTGACTTCGCGTATGATTACTTATTAAATTGTTGGGATTTTTTATATTGCGCCAACATCTTGCCAGCTGTGTTAATATACATAAGGAAAACATACATGTTACATACAAGGGTAGTGCAAGGTATACCAAGTGCAAAATATTAAGTGCTGGTCCAGCAGCATTACGGTGGTGACCGTAGTAATGGAGGGCCCTGCTCGGGGAGCTTTACCAGTCTAGAGATGATGAATGAACCAGAATGCATATACCGTAGTGACTATATAACAGGTTGTTTTTATTTGAAAATAAATACTTAAAAAAAAAAAAAACACCCCTCTATTCATCTTCATTTTGTAATCATTTTAGCTAATTACAGGCTTGCAGTATTGGTGATAATTATATACAAATTTTTCAGGTAAAATAGGTACCTCGTCTTATACTCGGGAAGACTTATATTCGAGTATATACGGTAAGATGATTCAAAGGTTGAAATCCTACCTAAACCTACTTGACAAGTAAAAAACCCCACTAAATGTCAATCTTCCACATGTCCTGAATCAAACGGTATGCCATATGCATTGGTGCAAACAGACACGTGGCCACTAACTAACTCAAATGGGAAGCATGCACAAGTGCAATTACAAGAAAAAATCTAAGTGCTCCTTTCTCATAGGAAACAGACCCAAAACGTGGAAATACCCCCGCAAACTATATATTTTAGGAAACTACACACCTTCAGATACATAATGGTGCCATGCTTACATACATAAATGAAGAATTCCAGACGCAGTAATCCAAAGAATTCTGTGTTTTTAGGCGATTTTGTGAAAAATAAAATAAGATGATTCAAAGGTTGAAATCCTACCTAAACCCACTTGATACAGTTGGACATAAATGATAGATGATTGCATTTGTATTCTTTTCTGTATTGGAACGAGGTCGGGCCCAATGGAATGTTGGAGAAGGTGGAATGTTCTGTGTTGTTTTCAATGACATCCTAAAAGTCTTATGTTGTGGCCCTTGCCAATTGTAATTCAGTGATTTTGGCTGTAGTGTCCTAGATTATTTATACTCCCAGACGTGTGGGGATTGAGCAGGTTTAAAAATGGTTAGAATATTTGTTTTGCGTTAATGGCTACTTCTAGAATAAGAGACCAAAGAAATAAAAGTGTATTTGCCACAGCTATCGATTTACCTGTGATTAATTAGCTACGGTGATCCTCCTACTGGCAAATGTTGAGTTTGGGTTTTTGCATTAGATCACTGGAGGTGGTTTTGACTAAATACTAAAGATCAAATAAAATTTTGTCCTATCACCTTCATTCCACTACCCCCACACACACACTCTGGTGACCTTCACACCCCCCCCTTAGCTGCTTCATTATGCCATTGGAGAAGGATGGACCACCTGTGTTCTTTGACAAAAAGCCCCACTACCCCAGCACTCCATCTACAATGGTCTTGGTCCTCTTGCATGCCCTCAGTCCCATTGAAGGGAATCCAGGGTTGGGTGGATAGGGAATCAGTAGGTTTGAGGATAAATAAGAAGACTATTAACGGTGTGCCCTAGTCATTTTTTAGTATCTAAATAGGTTTATATTAAAAACACCGGGCATTATCATAAATGTAAAAAACACTGTGTTTGGTAACAACCTCTTGCATCTGTACATTATATATAATCCATTATAATATATAAAGGGACGAGTTTAATGTTAGCTTAATGTAACGAGTAGGTAAATATGGCTAAACTCGTAAATAGACAATGGACTGTTAGATAGCAAAGCTAGTTTCCAGTCAAGAGACTTGGTTCTCAGCCTCATGTTGCTTCTTCCAGTAGGAGCCAATGATTGAATTATATTGTCCCAAAGCGGATCTATGCATAAAAAGTGAAAAGTTATAAAAAATAACAAAGACATACCAATTATGACATAAACTCCTCTTCCTTTATGTTTGGGTGTGGTTGCAATTTATGTAAAAAAGGAGAGAAGTTATGCTGAAAAATCAAATGTTGTGTGGTTTTGTGGCGAAGCTGCAGCTTAAAATAAACTCGTTGCAATTTTTTCCTATTTGCCTCCAGAGCCTTTTACTCGTTGCGCTTGAAATGTTGACGGACATCTTGTTTAGGCATTTGCGGAAGTTTGTTAAGTCCGCCAATGCTGAGGAGATTCTCTGCTTTTCCTGCTCTTGAGCCTCAAAATCTAATTGCCTGTTGGTTTTGTGACGGCGGCAATGAAGCGTGCCAAAAACTACATCACGTACGGACCATCTGCCATTTGCGTTTGCACGGACACTCGCATGGAACCAAACAGGCATTAGATTTTGATGTCAGCCAACTTTTAAAGGGCAATTAAGTGAGAAAAATTGGTTTTTTTTAATTTCTTCTAATGTATTCCTATAGTATCCAACATCCACCAGGGTACGCTTTAGTTCTTGAACTTCTACATACGTACCCACGAGATATAAGCCTCCTTGAACTATGTCTGGGATTTGTAGGAGATGCGTATCACTTTTCATCTGTCCACTCAAAGGCCACCACACCCACACAATGACAAAGCTCCCCTGAGGTTACTGTCACCACCCCTACTCACCCACACTATATTGTACATGGTGCATACATTATAGTCTAATGCTGGGAGTTGCTAAACACAATCATATTAAATACCATTAACCCTAGGCAATTACGCATAAATCACACTTATTAAAAACAACGACCACCAAAAAAACAACCAACCCCAACACAAAAACTTATATTACATATCAAAAAAACCAGTCGTATCTCAAAATGGTTTAACACTTACTACATGATATAAATACAGTAATATCAGACTATATACCAAACAAGACACAACAGTGGCAATTCTATGAAATATATAGACAAAAGAACTGAAATGAAAAACAGGGACAACAAGCTCGTGTTCACTGTGGTTGTGAAGGTCCTCACTACCAAGCTGCTGTACACTGACTTCTTCTCTGCAGTGCTTTATGATCTCAGCTAATGCAGGGAGAGATGTGACTTTAGGGTATAAATAAAATAAACCAATTTAGCAAAGTATGAGATTATCAGGACTGAGTCAGTTAAACTTGTTACTTGTAGAAAGCAATCGTTAGCAGCCCACAACTGTCCTCCTTCTCTTCCCCTCTGCCCATCCCTTTCGCAGTTTGCTACTTTTCCACTACTTTGATTGCTTTAATAGTCTAGCTCTTGGAAGGGAGGGGTCATAACAGAATGTGTCAGCTAGCGTTCATTAAGAGTCCTTTCATATCTGATCAATGCTCGGACTCTGTAGTTACAGCCCGTCAATGCTTGCAGGGGGAGTAGACAGAGATTGTAGGGGAGGGGGACTACACAGCTGGTACAAAACTTCTGCCAAGGTGAAGAAAACGATAGCCCACACAGGAACATTGAAAGTATAGGCGCGTTGATTACTATTGTGATCTAGACATTGATACAGGGTACTAAAGTTTTTGTTTCTACTATAGTTGCCCTTTAAGCTTCAAAGGAGGTAACCATCCTTAAATTTTGTAACACCACATTCTCCGGATAGGGATCTTTACACCGTCCTTTTTTCCAATGTGTGGAAAGTAAAAGATTCATTGGTAAAAGGCATAGGAAATGGTGGTTGGAACAGAAAACATTTGGCTGCAAACGGGTTAGTCCTGACCAACTATAAACATTCCAACTATTGTGTGTTTGGGGAGAGATTAGAAATTTTCATTTTTGGGGGCAAGTGGCAAAATACACTTTAAATATCCCCAATCGAAAAATGGCTATTTAAAGCTTGCACTCAATGTCTGGGGATGGGTCAGCTATTAATGCATTAGTAGGCAGGTGGGGGCAGTGGCAAACTCCTAACAAAAAGTGAGGTAGATTTGGTTTGTTCTAAGGATAGATCTAGATAATGGCTGGTGTGCTCGTGCATGGTATTTTATCTGAATGGTTACTGTCTGTCTCCAGGGCCAGTTGATATACAAATTTGGTATGCACACTGCCATAAGCCACTCACTTTTCCCAAACATGTCAACACCAACACCCTGATAATCTTTGTTAGATTGCCCTTTCACATATAGGCAGTCAGACAATTGACTCAATGTGAATAGTAGTAATAGTCAGTAGGAATAACTAGAGTGCATATTGACATCATGAGCCAGCGTCCCAAATAGTGCAATTAATCAAGTTGATGTGCCATATTATTGATCCAACTCTTTGAATAATGGCTTCCTATATTTTGGAAAATGTTGTCATCCATTTGTCTTATGCCATGTGATCTAAATAATAAGGGTTTATATTATTGCACAGCACTTTTTGGAAAATACATTACTTGGCCTTCAATTGAAAAATAGCTTGGGGATTTTGTGAACACCTTTCTGCGATTTCTAAGAAGTTCCATTGAAATAAAAATAAAAACTGTCAATGAAAAACACTGTTCTGCTAGTGATGGACAGAGCAATGTCTCTAAAAGATATTTCTAAATGCTACTAAAAGATTGTCTCCTTATATCAAGAAGAAAGTCTCCCCTTCCGCTTATAACTTCTGTTGGTCTGGGCTGATCTTGAAAGTAAACAGATGGGACAGACATCACATTAGCCCCGTTAATAAATAAAATCTTTGAACACACAGAAGCCTCTTGATTCATGCGGGTTAGGCAATGTCCTGCTCACCTTTAGGATGAAACCCAGGACTTGCAGGAAATTGGGGTATAAAGATATGTAAACAGCTGCTTTATACAAAATCTTAAAATAGTAGGGAAACTTTACTAGTCACGGCTGACACAGAAAGGTATGGGACTGCTATGGGGCTTGTATTTTATTGGGGCTGTCTTATGGGGCTGGCTGTCTATTTGGGTGTCTTTATAGGGGGCTGTTCTATGGTGGGGTCATTGTATGCGGTGGCTTTTGTTCGATGTGGGCTGCTCTTTATTGGGTGGCTGTATAGGTGAACTGCACTTTTCATTTGTGTTTTGTGGGCGGTTGTATGGAACCTGTCTAAGGGAAGAAATTGTCAACCCGTTCTGCTTTTTATACTAAAGTCAATCAGTTTGTTTTAACGTTGTTTTTTGTGGTGTAAAAATAATAAGTACTCTGTCAGCTTATTTTACTCTGATTGTGTTTTATACTCTAGTATTTATTACAGATATATATAAGGCCTATAGATTGTAGTTTTAGGAATATATTGCATAAATGGTAGAGCATGCACTAATATTTACTTTCAGTCTTTGAAATAACACTTTTGGTCGGTGTTTGAAAAACAAAAGTTAAATAAAACTAAATGTGATGTTTACCAGGGTGTGGGATAAATTATGTCGGGACAGCATGCAGCCGTTAGACAATCCCATGAACCAATCTTAGCCTTTTTGGTAGTCCAGCTACCTAATTCTCATATGGGAATCTTTCAATCTTATGGTGCCAGGTGATATTTCTAGACACATGGATACCTGCTCCTGAGATTTGTTCAAGCACTGTAGGACATTGACCTTATGTAAGTTGCATTCCCCTTTAGACTTAAATTATAAGTAAATGTCTGCAGCCAAACAGGAAAAAACATGAAGGGGCATGACAGGTGATGTCGTACTGTCAAGAATACAGCCACGCTCTACCCAGGTTAACTTATTCAGTGTAATGAAAGCTAGGAGTGCTAAAGCTCTTCTGAACTTTCATCTTGCGCAAAGGGAAACCAGGGACATTGGTGCTACTGACTGGGAGAATATCTATGTTTTAGAGGTTTGCTCTAAGCTTTGTTCCTGGGCTCTCACTGCTATTATGTGAAGAATAGATAGGTAAGGCTTTAAGACTATTCGTAAATCCTCCCGTCTTTAATCTAATTACATTAAAGGAATACTTGGTATGTGAACTATGCTTTAAAGACTAGTGGCCTATGGGTTGTGTGAAGTGAGATGTTTTGACGACACAAAAAATAGCATTCAAGTTTTTTTTTACTAAAGTGTCGTGACCCTCGGTGGTATTACAGCAAAACAGGCGGCAATGTTTCCGCAATATTAAAAATTATTGCACATAAATGTTTTTTTATATTGGACAAACCTAAGTAATTGTTATTCATATTAGATCACAAGCTGAGTGTCTCATGAAACCTGCAAACACAGAGCAAGAGTAACACCCCACTAGCACAGAGGCGCGAAGGTCTAAAATGAAATTGAAACATCTCAGAGGAGCCCGTAAATAATCTTGTGGATATACAGGGCTGGGCCTTTTGTCCAGATAGTAGAGGAAAGAAAGTCCCCTCCCTTTTTAGAAACATATATTACCAAACAGTTGAAGGGGAAAATTGCACGATCATAGAGATAAGCATCATTGTGTCCTCTCCCACCTACTGCTCGAAGCGGTCTTATTTCTGAGAAAATTAAGAAAAAATTTTCACAACAACACCGTATCCCTGTTATGCTTTAAAGGCCGAACAACACACTTGAGGCAGTCAATTGGAACATCTGAATTAGAAACCAATACCCAATACACTAAGCAAAAAGCCGACATCACTCATGCACAGTGCAGGAGGGAATTGCTGATTTGCCATGTGGCGGGCGAGACCAAAACAGCTATTTATTTAACTTTGCATCAACTTGTATGGCCCAGCACAGAAGCGCCAATGTCTCGTGGTCAGGATCTTCAGACGCTGTTAACGGTGATCGTAAGGGATATAAGGGACATACCTGTGAAGAATTGTAATGTAACATATGACAAAGGAACATGGATCTTGTTTCCACCTAGTTAGAGTGTGTTAAGGACTGCCACCCTTTTATGTGAAAATTTAAAGAAACCAGTTTGCACAATCTGACTGCCATGTAAATGCTGTTTTGACACCGGTACGCAGGGTCGTTCCTGTTATAACAACCTTGTTAGCCACTATCCAATCGATGCCTCAACACCGTGGCTGTGAATTGCTATTAGGTGAATTTCAAGTTGGTGGACATATATGGCCACGATGCTTGTACAAGTCATTTCTGAATTGAGAAAGCCAGTCCGATGTTTTATGGATCGAGCGAATACGGTCTTCAATGAACTTATTAACTTGCAAGTCCAGTTGATCTAAGTGAAGACCAAATAGACGATACGCACGGGCCTGGATGAATGAGAGCCTTCACAAGCAAACCTAAGTAATGTTAAACATGGGTTTAAACACTGCAATGGTCTTCCCTGATTAAATGTTGGGTTTGAACTGTACCGTGATTGTCATACCTATGACTAAGGGGTACGGTTTCCTCGAATACATGTCGGATTGACGATGTCAGATTTTGTAGTGCATTAAGGTTTTTTACTGCATAATGGAAGTGCCACCTGTTTGCTGTAAGGACTTCTAGCGGCCTAGGACCACGTGGTGTGCACTCCTGGCATTTGGATCAGTAGCTGCAGGGACTGGTTTGTGCTTTCCACTACTTTGCTGACATCAGTGACAGCAAAAAGAGACATAACAGGGGATTAATATAGTAATGTATTCATTACAACAAAGTTATTTTAAGGATGTGTGGCTGCATTACAAACATAAAAACTCAGACATTTGCCTGGACTCGGGTGTCAAGCCCAGCCCCTGTAACTGTATTATTGGATATGTTCTTTTTCTTCCAACAGGGTTATAAAGGCGTGTATCCAGGTACACTTCCCTTCAGACTATTAGTGAGGATAAAATCAGTTAATGTATAAATCAAATTTCACCAGTCTCACCAACTATTTGGGTTCCTAGTTGCAGGCCATCCCAGACCCGCCACTGTACATCAAGTATAAATAACCTCCAAGATATATGCTGTGAAAGTTCTCATTTCAAAACCCACGGTCGTGTTGTGTAGATCTTGTTGGATTCAGTTTTTAGGATCAACTGGATGATTTAGAGGAAGTTCTTGGAACAATATTTCGCGTTCTCCCCAACCTTGCCTTTACTAAATTCAGAATGACTTGTACAAGATCTGTTGACAATTATGTTCCCTTGGAACGTCCCTTTAGTCATGATCAAAGCCAGGGGTTAGGGACTTCAGGCTTCTGTAATGCAAAGGCGTGATTGGATTGTGGATAGGAGTGTAGAGAAACGGCCCAAGGTAAGGGAACTGCCCAGAACGTTACTTTAAAACATCCCACATGTGAAACCCGTCGACTCTTGTCAGTGACCAGCTCAAAAATATCTAGCATTTCGTCCTTTCCGTCACAGAATTCTCCAAAAATTTAGTTCAGCTCCTTATCTCTCGGCGCGACGACTATAACACCCTCCCAGTTGCAGTTATCCAAAGCAAACGGACTGGTCACCCCTTCAATTTAAAATCTTAACTCTGCTTGCCAGGATCATTTCCTCTTGTTCCCGGTTCTCACATGTGCTGCCACTTTCTGTGCAATCTCTACACTGGCTTCCAAGTACCAAGTGATTCCCAATTTAATATGCTAACTTATCCTGCATGGCTCTATCCACTACAGCCCCCCCAGACATCTTCTGATCTGAACAAAAACGATTACTACCAAGAATTTAACCTTTTCTCGCTGGGCTAAGATTCTTGTACTCTCATCCCCTTAATAAACCTTCCACGCTTCCTGTCATAAAGGACATTTTGTCTTCGTTGGGCTCATCTGCCTTCTGTGAACTCTCTTCCTCGCTTTATAGTACTCAACATCACTTCATATCTTCAAAAGCAAACCTCAATAAATTTCTTACCTCTTCATAGGAAGCGTTACAATTTCGGGAACTGACACTGCACTTTATTCCCCTATTGAACCCATTCGCTAGGAGTCTCACTAGTTATAATTTTTTCCCTGCACTGTCAACTTAGCTACATAACTGATATGCTTCACTTTCTGTTTCATTCTTATATCTCGTAGGACTGCTAAGCTCCCGGGGCAGGGCCCCTTTCCATCCTACTGTTCTCCAGTAATGCTTGCTGGACCAGCACTAATATTATTTGTCAATTTGTATTACTTGACACCATTTGTATGTAACATTGTTGTTTCCTTATGATACTTAATCACAGCTGGAAAGTATGTTGGCGCTTTTTTTTTTTTTTTCCCCTTTAATCGCAATATAATCACAATAATAATAATCATTGACTGCGAGTCATGAAAACAATTGTACATTTGATTTTGTTTTTTGCGGAACAATTAAATTTATGTTACTTTGCCCACAAATAATTCATGAAAATTGTTATTAAAGTTAAGAAATCTAGAGAGTTATGATGAACATGTATTACAGGTGACCAATAAGGGGACATGGGCTTAAATTGATTCACAATGTGATTCTTACTTAGGCTGACCATACATCCTCTCTGATGCTTCATTCACTGGTTTGACAGCAATGGTACTGTGACCAATCGAGCAGTTCACAGGATTCCTGTGCTGATGTCGTTGCATTCAGATCCTGGAAGAAAATACAACCATCTCCTGCAAATAACACCCTGCAGAATTTTTTGTGATTTAAACAACCAAACACCGAAACATTATTATTAAATATTTATTAGTATTATTATCTAATTACAATGACATAATGCAGCCGGATAATACTGGAAACATATCCATTGCTCCTGCAAAGTAAAAGGATTTGTAATGTTCACAGTTTTTCCAGTTTATTGGGCTTATTTAAAGCGCATCTGTACACGGAAAAATAGGTTATTTTAAATTGACCATAATTAGAAACGATAAATTCTTTCCCTAACCGTATCATTTTTTTTGTTGTTATCTGTCCCCCTATTTCTTTAATGAATCCAATCAAAAAAACTATTTATATTTCAGATGTCAATCAAGTCCCTTTGCTCTCAATAACAATTCTCTCTGTGCGTAGTTTTTACGTAGCTGAGAATTGGTGACAGTTTTGACAGTTTGGAATGCTGTAGCTGTGTGCCAAGGGCTAGATAGTTGTTTGTGGGAAAAAAAGTCAGGACATGTTGATGGAACGTTTTTGGGTTTAGTGGGTAAAAGAGGTAGGGGGGTGGACATTGCTCCTAAACAAAATGTGGGGCGGATTGACGGCATTGCTGCACAATACACATGCAACATGAGTAAGTGTTAGTACAGTAGCAATTATTGAGATTAGGCTGAGGGAAAGTATTTTTAAGTAATAAGCACAAACATTTACTTCGAACTATTATCTGCAATTTTGTTCTATTCTATTAAGGGGAACATACATCTGATTGGTTACTGGAAGATAACTTTGCACATAGCAAGCTTTTGGTCCCACTCTCCTTATCATATAGCCCCTAGTAGCAATGATGATTGTTGGCACTCTCCAGATGTTAGATAATACTACAACCCCTAGCATGCCTAGGTAGAATTTCTGCAGGACGTTTGTTACTTCCCGACAATATAACATATAGCAAGGTTCTGTAGCGTAAGCTGGTAAGGAGCACCCCCCCCCCCAGCCGTGACCTCACAGGTACCATCTCGGCATTCTGCCTGTTTTTTTTAGTTGTTGCTGACGCTATTGATTATTGTAGTGGGAAACTTTATTAGTCTCAGACACAACGATCAGAACGTATTCGCCTGGAATTGTAGTGGAATTGCCCGAAACTAATAAACACCCCGTGGCCGCGTGCCCTTATGGTAAACACCGGTTTACCGCCTCATGCACCCGATTCTGTCCTTCCCCAAGTAACATACGTCGCCCGTGTAATGTGAGTCGAAAGTTGCCACCTCGCCATGGGCGTTTCGTGTATTCGTCTACCTAAAGGACCCTTTCTCCATAATATCCGGGGCCCGGCACTTTAATGATCCGGACCGGCTTTATGGCGCAACTATAACGCCACCCCACCACAAACCCAACAATAAATACTGCGATCGTACCCTTTTCCTCGATTAAATATCCCATTTAATCCGGACCGACACATCCGAAATGGCGGCACAGGAAAGATCTGACCTCACTACAGGGAAATGCGTTGAATTTCGTAGCGGCGATCGGACGTCATGAAATCGCAGCGGCACAACGTTCCCGGTGGTCAGGACATTGAAAGGGGCGGGGAAAAGGTTGATGAGTGAAATTAATTTGGTAGTAAGTGTGTGTTGATTTGAAAACTTATCGTGCGTTAAAAAGTTACCAGACAATAATGATACCATGGACCAGATAAGACAAGGCCTTAAAGTACTTTCGAGTTGTGCAACACTGCTATTAGTATGCCAGAGTTGGGCTACACTTGCAAATGTGCATTGTTTTATCATTAGTATAAGTATTGCTAGTTGTTTATCACTTCTTATAGGGATGACGCTTTGTTGGTGTTTGGAAGTTGCAATTTCTACAAGACTATCTGATTCAGATTTAGGGTATTTAGGAATTTATTTTTTAATGTACAATACTTATATTGCTGGTGTTACAGGTTTTTATTCCAAAGGTGGACCGGTCAGTTAGTTATATTTTATACCCCAATATATAATAAATATATTTTAATAATTACAACATAAACAATGACCCACGTTTATAGGCCCTGGTCACTATACTAAACACAACTTTACAGTATCGAACGTACAATTTGAGAGAAGTAAAATGGTGTTACTTCTATATTATTCTGTGCTGTTATAAGTAGTAATGTGTTAGTGAGGCGTTCCAATTGCCCTTCCATCCATCACTACTTCACTGCATTCTTGTAGTGTCGTGACCACTTATACGTTATGCACAGCATCACCATAGCACACTGCTCTCGCTTCACATCCTTCCACTCCACCTCCACCCCTGATATTAGGTTTCTTACTGATTTTCGTAAATTGTTGCAGAACGTGTCGCTGGCAGCAGGGCATAAATCCTAGTAAGAGGCAGGGCTATCTAGGGTCTAAGAAGTATCAGGTTGCTTCTATAATATATTAATCTATCGTATCTTGCTATCTATTCTCTCTGATCTATTTCTATCTATCCTGCTGTCTATCTATCTGTCTTATAGTTTATCTATCTCTGTTTATCTATTCTATCATAACTCTGGCTTGTGGCTCTGCTATCCTATCTATCTGTATAACGCAGGGCCGCTCGGCTACTTGTTGCCCGGCGGCTGAGCGCGTGACATCAGTTGCGCGCAGCGTGGCGCGAGGACGTTTTAATTAAATTGCGCAGGTTTTTCTGCTCGATGGGCACAGAGGTGCGGCGCAGCAGGAAATCCGGGAAGTTCGGGGCAATTGCTTGAAGGTAAAGGTTCCTGTTTATAACATTCGGGGCACTTGCCAATATTATCCGGGGCACGTGCCTGTTTCCGAATGTTTTTTTTTTAACATAGATTGCCACTTTGGTAAATGATGATTCATAAGGATGTCAAAATTTACTATATTTCTGCTTTCGGATGTGATTTTCGGGGTCTACAGCTTTGGGATGTTGAAAAGGTCTTTAAAAAAGGCTGTTGGAATACGTAGTGGGATTCTTAAGTGTATCTAAGGTATATTTTGTTTGAAAAATACGAGTTATAGATTTACCCTTGAATATAGTTAGTGCAACACGCCCAACATGAGTTGGATTAACCCATATGTTAAGAAAGAATGTGTTCGTTTTTCCCCATTTCCTGATGTTCCACAAGCAGTATAGGCTGATTGGCCCATCATGACAACGCACAGGATATCTGCGCAAATTGGTGTAATCGTGAGTGTTATCGCTACGCATTGTGTGCTGTCGATTCTTGTGAGTGTTGCGCAGTGCGATGTTACTGTTTCGTTATGGAAACGCATGCATTTTTAAAGCAACTAAAAAATATGGGGTAACGCACGCGGTTTATCCTAATAAAATGTGGATAAGGACGCTGAAACGCTATGCGGCAATGTGGATAATTTTGGTATGTTTTTTTTTTGTGTTTATTTTGTCTTCCACAATTTCCATTTTAGCAATAATATCGTGTGTGGTAGCAAATTCTTTGCGAACCAGCAATAAAGTTTTGTGCCGCCGCCACAAAACACATGCTAGTTGAGGCCTCAGCCCTTAAAAGATACTTAACTGAGCATGCTTCTCCTCCGGGCAGGTTTGGCGGGGCAGTTAGGACTGGTTGACGTCACGTCAACCGCACAAGCCAGATACAGAGGACCCTACACAATAATTGATGGGCCAGCCCCGTTTGTACACTATTATGGGGCTAAACGCATTCGCTGAAATATTTGTCTTTAAATTATGGAAAATGGTTGACGTTTCTGGGACCACCATACATCCAATTTTAACTTTTTATGTGTCAATTACATTAAGTTGGTGTACCCTTATATAAACCTTTAATAGCAGACATGTGCGGGTGCGTCCTACCGAACTCCAACAGATTAAAAGGATCACAATAGTACTGTGTATAGCCCTCCTCTCTACCATCTCCACTCTTCGCAGATGTCAGAGGGTCCTGGATCCTGTTATATAATGAATAGTAAATTGCTTGGTTGAATTTGCTCATTAAACCACATATTAGAATATGTATATGGTAGTTACTGTCCTTAGTACTGCACGTCCAAGTCGACGGGTTTACGGCCCCGTAATAGTGTAGGGACTTTCCCTTTTATGGGCCGAGCTTCATGGTGTGGAATCTCTGCCTCCGGAATGATCCTTGTTCACGCTTTCCATCTCGTACCACCACTATAAGGTCTTTCACACCGGTCCGTACAGCCTGTCCCCCCCCGCAACCCTAGGGGCTCACAGGTCCCGCCCTCCGTGCAATCATACTAGTAAGTGTCCCTGTGTCCTGCTTTCCTGCTTATCTGGATATGGATTGGTATTCCTTCTCGGACTTCCTCTAGGGTGCACGTCACTACCGTTCGTTTTTTTTGATGTCTTTTATCCTCACCTGTCTTTTAATAGCAATACCCATTAACCTACCCCAATGCATCCGTTCACTGTGGTGTTTTGTTAATACACATGGATTTGGGGATACCTTTCATGGTTTTTTTCACAATTTGGTACGTCAGATTACAACATGGGCATGTTACTTTTTTTTGTTTACTAGATTACGGCACTAGTTGGAAGAGATTACTTACTTGAAAAACACTTATACGGATAACTCTGAGGTTCTCTTGTTCCTTTAAGTTAACCTTATGTACCACAGTTTTTACTAAAAGTGTAACAGGGCATTTATGAGAGTTTCTTCATTCATTCGCATAATGGGGTCACCGTATGCAGATTGGTATTTCCATTTGGTATTGGTTTTTACCATTTGTGTAAGCAGATTTACTGTCCAGATTATCCACCCGATATCGCAAGGTGTACCAATGTTTGAATTCCATGAATTTAAACCCTAGGGATTCTGCTCTTTATAGGCCTCCACCACATGTTGGCAAGGGGTCTAGTGAGGGTACTGCATACTGCCGATATCCATTTCAGATTCACAGGTGTAGTAACAAGTCCAAGTAGTTTAAGCTGTCATATGTGTGTGAATAGTGTACTATGCTATGTTATGATGGATACTCAGAGCTCAATTCATAACTAGGATTTGTCTAAGACTTTGTACGTTAGCACAGACTTTAGAACAAAATATGGGACAGGAGTATCAAAAATTTGGTGTATACACTCTTGAGTTCACCAAATTATCGATCTTTGCCAATTGAAGGAAAAAATCACTTCCTGGAAAAGTTGATTTCCGTGATAGTGTTGATTTGTTTCCGAGTCGGATTGTGCAGATAGTGGAATAGACGGGCATTTTGCCTCGTTTTTGTCCAAGTTCGTGTTATCATTCCCTAAGTTATGAGGCCAAAAATAATAGGAGAAATACACAAGAAAAGATATGCTTTAATTTTTGAGTGATTTAACCCCCATCTTTTTTTTGTTTTTACCCCCGGAGATAATACTATTAATTTCTTATTGCTTATAAAAAACTTTTGTTTTGTCTTCCAGAAGTCTTTTGGGCTCCATCAATGTCTCCCCGGGTGTGCATAATCAGTAAGTGTAACGCCAGAATTCATTTGTTGTTCCTGGATGTTCAGGGCGTGATAACTTATTAAGACTAATTTTAGTAGAAAAAGTTGTGAAGTCTAGATGTGTACCAAAAATAAGTGGTGACCATTATTGGTATTTAGATTTTATTGTTTGTTAGGTATTCGAGTGGTAAGTGTTGCATAAAATATAGCTGTGTGTGGACTCGTCCGTTACTAACGTGTTTTCACAAAACATACCACTTAAATAGGGGTGAGCGGGGGGGGGGTTGTGTGCGTGTTTTGTTTGTTTTTGTCTTGTAATTGCAATGCGCTATGGTGTCTCATTTGAGGCTAGTTGGTTGGCCCCGTCTGCTTGTGCAACCACCCATGATGGCCATTACGTGTTTGATCAGGACATGTGGAGAGATTGAACATTAGTAGGTGTTTTTTTTGTTTACTTGCCAAGTGGTTTAGGTAGGATTTCAAACGTGAGACCTTCTTGATTTTTCCTTTTTTTCCACAAAAATTTCTCCTAAAAGCACGGAGTTTCTTATGAATAACATGAGTCTGTGAATTCTTCATGGTGTTTAGTAGATACGGTGAAAGCATGACACCGTGTATCATAGCTGAAGGTGGTGTAAGATTCCAAAAATATTAAGTTTTTGTGGGGGTAGTTCCATAGTTTGAATAGGCTTTGTTTCAAATTTATAAGAACACTTTGATTTTTTTCGTTTGTAATTGTCACTTCTTTTGCATGGTCTCCTATTGAGCTTAGTTCGCCCCGCGCAACCACCTCTTTTTTGGGTTGCACCCATGCATATGGGCATACCGTTTGAGTTCAGGGAATGGTGAGGAGATTAACATTTAGTGAGTTTTTTGGTACTTGTTGCCCCCCCCCCCCCCCCAATGTCCTGAATCAAACGGTATGCCATATGCGTGGTTACACACGCGCACGTGGAAGCGAATAGCCACAAAGTGAGACAATGCATGATGGTTCAGGAACAGCACCAATATTCAGCCAACTCTGAAATTTGAACAGTCTGCAGTTTTTTCCAGAAAACACCCCCCTAACTCAGAAATACCCCCACAAACTATATATTCCGAAATCTACACACCTTCAGCTATGTAACACTGTAGTTCATTCAATCGTACAATGAATGGTGTGGGCACAGTTCTTAGAAGTTCGCGCTTTTCTGAAAAAATGAACAAAAAACAACTTCAAAGGGTAGAAATCTCAAACCTCATGGAATGTAAAAAAAAGTTACCAAACATCAATCCCCAAAATGTCCTGAATCAAGCGGTATGCCATATGCATGGTTACACACGTGGACGTGGAAGCTACTATCCACGAAGTGAGACAATACACAATGGCTAAAAAACAGCAAACATATTCAGTCAAATCCAAATTACCACAAAACAACCCCAAAACTCAGAAATACTCCCCATAAACTATATATATATCCTTGGAATCTACACACCTTCAGGTATGTAATGCTTTAGTTTGTTCATTCATACCTTCAATGATGTTGGAGCAGTTCTTCGTAGAAGTTTGCACGTTTAGCCGATTTTCTGAAAAATTAACAAAAAAACACTTTCAAAGTTAAAAATCATGCCAAAACCCCAAGTAATGTAAAAAAGGGTTACCAAATATCAATCTCCCAAATGTCCTGAATCAAACAGTATGCCATATGCGTTGTTATACACGCAGACGTGGAATCGAGTAGCCACAAAGGAAGCCAATGCACAGTGGCCCAATAACAGCAACTTTTCAGATTTGTCAGACTAAACACCCCTCTTTATTAGAAATATCCCCCAAAACTATATATTATTGGAATCTACACACCTTCAGCTACGCAACGGTGCCATTCTTTTATGCATACCACCAATGGTGTGGCCACCGTCTGCACAGAATTTCACACTTTTACCAGATTTTCTGGAAAAATGTACAAAAATAAATTTCAAAGTTAAAAATCATGTCAAATTCCCATGCAATATAGAAAAAAACTTGTCAAGTATCAATCTCCCAAATGCCCTGATTCAAACGGTATGCCATATACATGGTTACGTGCCGTTACAAGAAAAAAATCAATGCTCTGTAATTTGAACAGCTTACTCTTTTTCAAAGGAAACGGCCCTGAACCTTGGAAATGCCGCCCACAAATAAAAAACCCACTAAATGTCAATCTTCCACAATTCCTGAATCAAACGGTACACCATATGTGTGAGTGCAAACAGAGGTGTGGTCACCAACTAGCTCAAATGGGACGCATGCACAAGCGCAAAATAAAAAAAAAAAATCAGTGCTCTGTAATTTGAACAGTTTACCCCTTTTCAAAGGAAACAGCCCAGAAACTTGGAAATACCCCCCGTGGACTATATATATATTTTTGGAAACTACTCACCTTCAGCTACATAACAGTGCCATACTTTCATACATACATGAAGAATTCAAGACGCAGTAATCCATAGAACTCCATGCTTTTTGGAGATTTTGTGAAAAATAAAATAAGATGATTCAAAGGTTGAAATCCTACCTAAACCTACTTGACAAGTAAAAAACCCCACTAAATGTGAATCTTCCACATGTCCTGAATCAAACGGTATGCCATATGCATGGGTGCAAACAGACACGTGGCAACTAACTAACTCAAATGGGAAGCATGCACAAGTGCAAATACAAGAAAAACTCTAAGTGCTCCTTTCTCATAGGAAACAGACCCAAAACGTGGAAATACCCCTCACAAACTATATATTTTAGGAAACTACACACCTTCAGCTACATAATGGAGCCATGCTTTCATACATACATGAAGAATTCCAGACGTAGTAATCTGTGTTTTTAGGCGATTTTGTGAAAAATAAGATGATTCAAAGGTTGAAATCCTACCTAAACCCACTTGACAAGCAAAAAAATTTACTAAATGTGAATCTCCCACATGTCCTGAATCAAACGGTATGCCATATGCGTGCACACAGTGGTGTGGCCACGAACTAGCTCAAATGGGACGCATGCAGAAGTGCAATTACAAGAAAAAATCAGTGTTCTGTAATTTGAACAGCCTATTCAACTTGGAAATACCCCCCAAAAACTATATATTTTTGGAATCAACACACCTTCAGCTATGTAACGGTGTGCTTTCGTATATACATGAAGAATTCCAGACGCTGTTATTCATAGAACTCCGTGCTTTTAGGAGATTTTGTGGAAAAAAAAAAGAGGTCTCAAAGGTTGAAATCCTACCTAAACCCACTTGGCAAGTAAAAAAAAAAAAACACTAAATGGCAATCTCCCACATGTCCTGAATCAAACAGTATGCCATATGGGTGGGTGCAAACAGAGACGGGGCCACCAACTAGCTCAAATGGAACCCATGCGCAATTGCAATTACAAGAAAAAAAATCAAAAACCGCCACAACCCACCCCCATTCCCCCTTTTAGTGGTATTTTAGTGAAAACCGGTTAGTACGGAGAGTCACACAAGTTTTTGCACACTTTACAGGTCCTAAAACTTCAGTCCGGTCTTTTTTTTGGTACCTGTACAAAATTTTCTACTAAAATAGGCTTAGTTTCCCTTGAAATCAGACAAATAATGATCTGCGTTTACTTTACCGATATCACCGTTGGCATTGGGAAGCTTGGAGAAGACAGTTTTTTGCTAATTTATAGTTTTAGGGTAAAAAAAAAAGGGGGGGGTGTGTATCGCTTTAAGAATTTTTTTTGTGTGCATTTCCCCTTTTTTTTTTGGCTCATTCCCATAGATGATCATCAGATAATCTTAGGGAATGATAACGAACTTGGAATACGGGCATAAATGTCCGTTTTCCAATTCGAAATCCGATCGGAAAAATCACTTTCCGGAAATAATTTTCCGAAGAATTGATCACCAAATTTTGATCTCTGTCCCCATTTTTTTTCTAAGTAGCAAAGTCTTAGAGCTCCATTCATAAATAGGATTTTTTCTGAGTTCCATTCATAAATAGCATAGTACTCTGTCACACACTGACAGCTTACTATGGCTTGTACTGCACTGCGATCTGAATGGAGATCGCAGTGCAGTACCCTCACTAGACCACCAGGGTGTAGCAGAGCACTTGTATGGGAAGACCCCGGTGAAGGGGAAAGCCCTGTGATGTCACCGGAGTCTCCCTTACCGACTATCTTATCAGAGCCAGCGAGAGACCGTCAATAGAGGAGGGGGCACCACTTCAGGCACTGCTATCTCCCGATCTCCCCCCCCCCATCGGATTTTTATGAAATCAAGGGGGGGATCGAGGGGGCTAGGGGGGCACCTGAATGCTGCCCCCCGATCGCCCCTAGCAGTTAAATTTTTTTCGTATGCAGTATAGCAAGCAGGCACATAGTGCCTGCTGCTATACTTCAGTAGTAAACTGAGATCGGAACCGATCTCAGTTTTAGTCCACTAGACCACCAGGCAATATGGGGGGAACACCAAAGGGAAGCCCCGGACGTCCTGTGACGTCACCGGACTTCCCTTTCCGCTGCGGCTCTGCAATGAATGAAGTACCGGGAGGTGGGAGGGATTCCCTCTACGATCCGGCACTTTAGGGGTTAATTTCTTGAGATCCCCCCATCGGTTTGGGACCAAACCGATGGGGGATCGAGGGGAGAGGGAAGGCACTTGAATAGTGCCCTCCGATCACACGGGGGAGCCTGCGGGAGGGATTTAAAGGGCCACTGCCACCAATCGTAAATTTTACCATGCTAGGCAAAAAAGGAAGGAAATAGAGCACCGTAAAATTTACCATTGGTGGCAATGAAAGGGTTAAAGGATAACTATATTGTAAAAAATGTACTTTTTAAAAATGAACAATACATGGGGCAGGGAAGTTGGATTGATTACTACCTCACAATATTGTTTTGTTGAGGATCTGCAGCACATGCAATTTTCATCTGCCAGGTTACTGCCCTTGGCATTCCTGTATTAAAGATAATGCTGAGGAATGCAAGATGCCTGTCAGGAGCAGTTTTCATGGTGCTGCTGTTCCTCATAGAAATGTTATTGGTAGGTAAAAGGTACCAATCCTTCCTCCCTGCCCCAGGTACTTTTTATTTAAACTGTTTTTGAAAAACTTACTCACTATGGTTCTCCTTTAAGGTGTATCTGTTAGTTACTGTTATTGTTCCCCTAGCTCTATGTAAGACTAACGGCACACAAACTACTTATTCAAATTGTTTCCCATGCCAATATAATTGCTTTCACAAAGATACAGAATTTTAAAGATATACATGTTTTACTAAAACAAAACCTCAATTTATTGGTACAGAAATGTTTAGTTATACAAGGGGCAAGCAGTTACTCTCCTGTGGGTTGCTTCTTTGAAAAGAGGATGTAAAAAAGCCTTCACTGCCTGCTGCTAGGTTTTATTGACTTTGCGGTTCTGGGTGTTTATGTGGAAACTACTGTGCAATATTATACTTCAAGTTTTGCCATAATAATCAGGAAGAATGTTGGTCTGTACCCCCTTAAAGGAAATTTTCCCTACACAACATAAGCATCTTGTATTTATTTTTACCTAGAAAATAAGTAAAACTGATTGACTCGAGTATAAGCCGAAGGTTGACTTTCTCCCAGAGACAGCTCCATATATAGTTCCACAGACTGTCCCATAGAAAGTCCAATACACATCCACCATAGACAGATGGGCCCTGCACACCTTTCTGTGCAGCCTTTGAATCCTTTGTTGAATCCTATTTTTTTTTTTTTCTTCTTCCCTTGCAGTCTGGGCTGATCTGAGTAAGCAGGACAACAATTGCCTAACCCACCGAAATCAAGAGGATTCTGTGTGTTACAGGGTACAGCTTGTTTTCCCAGGGCTATGTAATTTTGTCCAGCTGCGCCTTCAAGCATCCAGATCAGCTGAGACAACAGTATAAGCCAAGGGGAGACTTTCAGGATGATTTTAAAGGTAAAATTTCTCTGCTTATACTAGTATGGTAGCCCTTATCCATGCATGACACCATTGGAAATGAATGATAAATTTGCTTCCTGATCCTACCTATCAAATCCACCTTCTCCAAGAGGACAATTGTGTACTTATTGATTATGCTGTTCATCCCTGATGTATTAAGTTAAAAACTGGATGGTTATGCAGCTATAAATGTACATTAACAGGGAGATTCAATAATAATTTAACTAAAAAATCATTAAAAATGGTGTTAATTGTGCCCCAACCAATCAGATGCTATCTTTTAAATGTTAAAGTTCTTATTAAAAATGGTACTAATTTTGCCCCAACTAATCAGACCTTTTTTTTGAATCTCCCTGTTTTTTTTTTTCAGGGGATGTTGAAAATTTTACATAGGCAAACAAATTAATTTATTGAAAATATAAAGATTAAATATTAATTAACTGAAATATCCAGCCATTTTCTCCATCGATTCAAAACCACTTTGGGTAAAGATTATTGGACTATAAGAATAATCAAACCAAAATAGACATACACCGCTCCCGCATTAAGTGTTTCAAACAGCCACCTATTCTTACTCATCTAATAATCTAATTATTAAAGATTATTAAGATACATTGTTTGGGCCGTCTGGCCCACTCTTTTTTGTGACCAAGGTTCTATCGCGAATGAGTGGTCTAGTGGAAAACGTCAGAAGGTGGTGCAATTTCTTCCTGTTTTAATTAGGTGGTCAATTGTTGCATCTATCAAATGTTTTAGAAGTGTACGACCAGCTTAAAGGGACAGTTCAGTGGAAATTATCAATATTTGTTAGTTTGTGTAATGCCTTCTTAGTTATTCTACATATTTTCTTCCATTTTGAAAAGTCAGTTGACATTCGTGAGCTGACATTTCAGGTTCTAACGGTCCTTCTTCTTCCCAGGATGCGCCACATGCTTGCAATGTTCCTAACAGTTGTTTCTACTGATTGGCTGTTGGATGGGTCAAACATGCTCAGATCTCTACTGAGCAACTGAATCAACCCAGGTCAAGGGCAAGACCATTACTGCCTCTAATAGGGGTCCTGCAAACAGGAAATCAGTATTTCGTAAGCATTTATTTATACTCGGACAAAATGCTGAATTGGCAGATTAAAGGGCAACTAAAGCCACAGATCAACACTGAACCAGAAGGCAGAACACCTTGATATATAACCAGTAATCTGTGTTTTACCTCTCCTTTTGATACAGGAGCTGGGAAATTTACCTAAATAACATATGGTTTGTGCTTTACTTCTCAGCATTCTAATATCAGACAGTTTGGTCAACGACCATTATGTTCTGCACATGCTCAGTCCTTAGCTATGGCACAAACTTGTTACAGTTAGTCACACCCATTAATAATCTCTAGCCAATCCTTTTACAGGACAGATAAAGCAAGGAAGCATGTGACTGAGGTCAGGAGGTGTGGTCTGACACTGAACATACACACAGATACTTCATCCAGTTCTTAACAGGCTTTGATTTACTATAACAGAGTTTACTAAAGTGGCATTTTATAGTTTATTGGTGTTTTTAGGGGGGTTGTTTTCAGATTCTGGAGTATATAAAATTGGGTTTAGTTCTCCTTTAAGGATGAAAAAAAGTTTTTTTCTGAAAAGTAATGTATTTGCACTGAACTTGCCCTTAAAAGGATATGTACACTGTAAAAACAACTTAAGCTTAGTATATAGCTGTGGCTTTAAATGTGTTATATATTTTTTTTTCTATTTCCCCTCCCATAGCCTACCTTTACTCCTTGAAAGTTGCTGTATTACTCCTCCTCTGAAATTCCATCTTGATCTCCGCCCCACGAGATTGGATTGCAGCAGCCTCCTGTGTCAGGCAAGTTTGAATTGTGCACGCACATAACGTCATCGTGCACGCAACATGACATCCATGTGCATGCCGCTGCGTTGGTGCCACTAGAGCCCACACGTGTGATGTCCTCGCTGGACGAAGACATCACATGCGCAGGCTCTGGACATCGCCGCTGCATGTGCATTAACGTCATGTAGAGTGCATTAGTACATCAGGCAAGCAGTGACATCACTTGTGCAATTCAAACTTGCCTGACACAGGAAGCTGCTGCACATATCCACAATCTCGTGGTGGCGGAGCTCACAAGCAATCTTTTCTAGACTCTTCAAGGACATTGGTCCTTGATTGCAGGGTGCGATCAGAAGTTGATATGATTTATTTCTAGTGTCATGCATGGATTAAATCTTTTCCTCTTCCCCTTTTTGCTTATGCTTCGCTTGACGATGCCCCAAGTTTAAGGAAAACAAGGATGAGGAGTGGCACTCCAAAGTGAACTTTATTCAAAACCAACCATCGACGAAACGTTTCAGAGGTACAAGCCATTCACTTTAGAGTGTGACTCCTCATCCTTGTTTTCTGTGATTATCTATACTCCCTAGAAAGTAGGGAAGTACTTTGGAGTCTGCAACCATGGGGGTAGTGTGCATTTTAGTCTGTATTTAAAGGTCAATTCCACTCTCATAATGTAATTTTAGAAAGAATGGCCTGTTTTGTTTTTTTTTAAATATGTTGATATATCCTACTTTGTCCTCTGGAATCATTAATGTATGCCTGCTATGCTTCTGGATGCCTCTTGGAAACTGAGCAATTTAGTGACCTGCTTCTGAATTTAAAAGATGGCAATATAAAAAAAAAAATCACCCCCATTACATGTCCACACTTTCAGCATCTGAAATTGCTTACTCACGTTTATAACTGCGGTGCCATCCCTTAGATATCACACAGCAAAGGTTTGTGCTAAAAGCCTGCCTCCTACCTGGTCCAGGGCCGTAGTTCACACCACTTACCATTGGCTGGCGGGGATGTCCGTTACTCTTCTCCTCCTCTGCTAGTCACATACTTGAAATGTCCTGTTGCTAGGATACAGCCTACAAAATCAAGCTGATCATGGGTGGGTAGAGGAGGGTTTTCTTGAATGCTAGCCTTGGGTGACAGTTAGAGGCAGACAGAATTGTTACACTCCCTTCACACACAGCATGGCCAATTGAAGGCAGAGGGAGGCGAGGAGGGGGGGGGGGGGGGGAAATATATGGGGAGGGCTGCATACCTCTTATTAAAGCAATTTTTTAAAAAAAATGCATTGAGGCAATACAATTATTGTGCAGTATTTCAGGTTAGACATATATTTCAAATTTAAAACTATAACAGTTTAGGGTTTTAATTTATATATAATTTTTTATTTGAGGGTTCAACTTGCCCTTTAAAGTAGCACAACATATGTTTCAGCACAATCGATCACGATTTACAGGCATGTCTGCCTGCAAATTGGTCCTTTCAGAAATTGTATTGCTAATGCAATAGAAGGTGCAAACGTGCATGCATGCTATTAATCTGCAGCCACCAGATGTCATCTGTTTTGTAACAGCAGTAAAGGTATGTGCATTTTATACTTTTGTAAGGGGAAATTCCAGAAAGAGAATGTAGCTGCCTGCTCAATGTATGCTTGAAAGAGGATTTCTAAAGGCAGAAATGACCACACAAAAAGAGAAAAAATAGACCCAAAATAGAGCCGCTCACTCATATGGGAAACTCGAATATAAAATCTCTTTATTTTAATAAATACACATCAACAAGGGACTATTGGCAACATTAAAAACAATTAAAACTATATATGACCAAACACAATGCGGAAAGTCTACCGTCATTGCGTATTCTAAATTACTTTCAAAGGAGGACCGGGAATTTATACATTACACAAAAGGCTCCAGCACTCCACTACACATATAAACATAAATTAATTAGATATAGTAATATGAAAGCAATGCAGGGAAATTACCTGCACTAAAGTTAAAATGGATACATTTAGTTACATAGTTTGTACAAACTTGGGTCAGCTGATTACCACTTGGGCAGTATCCCAGCATCAGTCCTAACCTAATGAGTAAAGTACAATCCCTGGGGGAACAAGACCATACCTGCTTCTCTCTTTATTTAGTATGACCTATTCTAGGGAATCATGGGAGCTTACAGAGCTTCTTTATCTGGGAGCTTACAGAGCTTCTTTATCTGGACTGCCTTAAAGGGGCGGGGAATAAATTTACCCAGGGAGCAAAGTATACAATAGAACTTAGCCGTATTGCCCCTTATTATGCTTGTGAAGGTTCTCATTCATCCAGGTCATGGTATATCTGTTGTATTCAATTAGATCAACTGGACTTGAAGTTTAGTTCTTGAAGACGTTTCGCTAGTCATCCGACTGGCTTTCTCAATTCAGAATGACTTGTACAAGAATCTGTGGCAATTCTGTACCCTGGAAAATCCCAAATATATATATATATATATTTATAAAAAAAAATTTTTTTAGTATAGATGTCCTTTAAGGTGGTTATGCACATGTGATTCCAATGGCACACATGGGATTGTAATCTATTGGCAACATGTGGTAACCACATACACGGTCCTGACTGACAAACCCCCCACCCCCACTCATATGTGTTTATTGGGATTAGTCAGCCCTAAACAGTACAGCAAGAGATACAAACTGTCAGAAATTTTCCAATGGCCCCGACCAACCACAACAACGGTAGTCTTTCCGCATTGTGGTTGGTCATATATAGTTTTAATTGTTTTTAATTAAATCTTGAAGAGAAACGTCTTCAAGAACTAAACTTCAAGTCCAGTTGATCTAATTGAATACAACAAATATGCCCTTTAATATATACAAATACAAAGATATGCAGCTCAAACCTTTATTCTAAATTACTTTCAGGTGCGGCGCAAAGGAGGACTGGCAATTTATAGATTGCACAAAAGACTCCAGCACTCAATTACACATATAAGCATAAATTAATTAGATATAGTAATCAAACTTATATGCAAGCAATGAAGGGAAATTACCTGCACTACTTATGTGCAGGTAATTTCCCTGTTGCCCCCGGGTGCAATCCTTTTATTCACTTTATATAAACCGGATACAAAATAAGGAACACTCCTGGGTTTTCTTTAAATGTTAATTAATATAATAGTGCAAAACAGGCCTGTTGTTTTGCATTATTATGTGAATAAACATTTGAAGAAGTGTTGCCCGTTGGTGCACAGTGGAAATTATGTGTGTATATTTTGCTAGGTAATTATTTTTATTGAAAGCTTGGGGTCATGCTTCCAGTGATACCAACACAAAGTGCACAAATATGCAAGTGATTCAGGACCTGTCTGCCTCTCCCTTATGCCTATAGCTGTTACGTTGTGGGACCAGAGATAGGCTACTTACATACCTTTAGCCGGTAGGTATCGGGATCCATTCTAAACTTGCTCTCCCTTTCCACTCCCAGCAAGTATCTAGGGGGAGACTCAAATGGGATAAGTCTGAAAGTTCTAAAAAGGACCCAGGCAATCCTACCCCATAATATGATCAAACACACCCTCACATTTCTATGATATAGAGCATGGGTGTTGAACTTTTCACTTTTTAAAACTACAACTCCCTGCATTCCCTAGCTGCACAGAATTCTGGAAAATTTATTTTTCATACATCCTAGAATAAAGCCCTTTTCCCTGACATTATAAGCCCATGCTTTAGCGATTCCTATCCAAAGGTTTCAACATGCAAGTGATTCATCTGCCCTTCCCTTACTTCCATAGCAATTACACTATTTGTTTAGAGAAGGATTATTCAGTTGCGCATCCAACCACCTTTCTGACGGCTATAATCCATGGAATGTCAATGGAATAAACCTGCAGGTCTGAGAATAGACCCAGGCATTTCTGTCACATTTCTGAATGCAGTTCAAACCAAACAGCACCATTGGGGAACTGGAGACACCCCCCCCCCCCTATCATATAGATATCACTTGCTGTCCAGCAAACAACAGTTCTCCTTTTTTTTCTATTGGGAGGGGTGGGGTGAGGTGAGAGACTCGCATGTTTTACAAAGGAAGTAACATATAAATCTTGCAACTTCCTACTAACACATTTTTTGATTAGCTAACACTGCTATCAATCTAATAAGCACACCATTGGATACAACACTAAAAGGAGAGTGATAAATATGTTCCTTTTTAAGCTTACATTGCCTCCATGGAAAACTTCCTGGGGTGTGGCTAAACACTCCATTGAGTATACAAACAGAAAAGATAATCAATGCACATTCCTAGGCGCCATACAATATCATATTATCTGCACACTGGCATACTTTATAAACAAAGGGGTTTTAGTATACATTACTGTGATCACATGAATGAAAAGCCTTCCAACCATGTCAAGGTAACCCCAGTCTGGAAGGTCCTAACTTCTAACCTTTTTAAATTTCTTTTACTACAATTACGATTAGCAAACTTTGCATTTCTCATTCTAACACACTGGATCCATTTAACAGGCTCTCTCACTTCCCCCTTAGCCCTTTGGCTTTTTGAAATGAGGGAAGAGGTCATCCAGTGCTTGATATAAAGCACTTCAAATAAAGTATTAGATTGAAGGCATGTAGCAACACTCACACCTCAATGTAAGTGCTGCTTACACGTTTAAAGATTAGGATGGGGAAAGGTGCTGTTTTCAGTATAGTTTCCCTTTAAGTAACCAGAACACAGAAAGAGGTAACATTGTTTTCCACATACTGTTAATGGTAATGAATGTGTATGTAGCCAACATTGTGTGTACGGCAGTAATTGTCAAAGGTTTTCTTGTTGTGGTGCTGTTGGAAAGTTTGTCCCCCTGTTTTTGTTTTTTTTTTTTTGATTTTTATGCTAAACTCTTGTCAAAATTGGTAGTATTTTATATAGTTTTCAGTAAATTAGTGTTACATTAATTTAGTTAACTTAAATAGACTATATCCATATTATATTGCAATGTATCTATGTACTCAGTGTGTGGTTTTCTTCCAGTAAATTAAAAAATGTAAAATTGGTCTGGTACAAATATTTTCCCTTTCAAATCTTTAGTGTCATATCTCTGGCTCTCTTAGGCTGAGGCCACACTGCAACGCACAGGAATCGCATACACAATCGCAAGCGTTATCATGAGCGATTGTGTGCGCGATTCTTGTGCTTTTGCGCATGCAATTTTGCTGTTTTCAGTTATGGGAATGCATGCGTTAACGCACCAAAAATGGTGAACACGTGTTGACAAAACGCGATCGGACACGCAATCACATGTGCATCGGAAATTGCGGGAATTTCCACGTTCCCGCGATTTCCAGTTTAGTTAAAATACGCGCAAAACACTCTAGTATGGCCTAGCCGTTAGGGCACGCTGTTTCAGAAACTCCAGCATACTGTAAAAACTTCCTTTTAAAGCTATGTTCATTGGACGGGGCTGGGACTTAACACCTCTTTAATACATAAAAAGTAATATTCTGCATCCTCTGCATAATTACTTTCTTGGGTGTCGACATACTAAATAATCTGAGACTGCAGAAAGGGAGCATAAATCTGCATCATAGGCAGGAGGAGGGGGAACATGGTAGAAAGGGAAGCAGAATTTAATGGGGTTTTTTTTTATAAAGTATATACAAATTTAAACCAAACCAACCAGTCATATGAAAAAAAAATAAAAATAAGCCAAATATTGGTGGCTTACATTGTCAGTGAAAAATAACTTAAGCAATAATCCAGCCTAATATCATTTAATATGAAAAAGACTAGTGTGGTTTTAAAAGCTATACACTGAAGGGCAAATAACCTAAAAACAAAGGACTTTCATGGGGAAAATTACAAATTGACCTGCAGATAACCATGGGTAATTTAAAAATACATGAATTGTATAATGTCTTTCTTTGCCAATTGTGATGTTTTATGGATTGCCTAGTAACTTTTGAGCATAAGTAACTGAAATAGCAAAAATGTGCAATTTATTTATTTTTTCTCCACAGACAACAATTATATGGGATGCTCACACGGGGGAGGCAAAACAGCAGTTTCCTTTTCATTCTGGTATACATTTCCCTAAATTATTAATTTTTAATAGATTTTCTTTCCGTGTACATTTTAATATATGCACAGGCATATAATGTGATGGTATTGTATTTTGCAAATCTTAGGAAAAATCTGATTATATAATCTAGAAGAAGAGAGATTTTTTTATTATTGCATAAGGTAACAACTTTCCGGGAATCTAGTTCCCGTTCTCAAGTTTGTAAGCAAGTGGCTTAGACCCCAAATACTTAACTATTTTTTAACTGTAAGTTTCCTCCTACAAGGGAACATACCATATATACGCGAGTATAAACCGAACTACCTAGTTTTACCTAAAAAAGGGGAAAAATACTCGAGTATAAACCGAGGGTGTAACCCCTACTAGTATTTGCCACTTAAGATTTTTTGGAAACTACAACTCCCAGCATGCTTTATTGCTGGGAGTTGTGGTTTTCAAACATCTTAAGTGGCAAATACTTGCAAATAGTGGTAAATCCTCCTTTATTTGTGCATACAGTATGCACAAATAAAGAAAGTTATACTCTTATTTGTAACTATTGTGTGCCCTGGTGTCCCTGTTGTATTCTCCTACCTTGTCTGGCTGCCCCTCGCTCCACATCCTCTGCGCTTCAGGATGATGTCACTACTCAGCGCCGCAAAGTGTGAGGCGCCAGGTAGTGACGTCATCCGGAAGCGCACTGAAGATGCGGAACGCGCGGCCGCCGGACAAGGTAGGAGAAAGACTGACTCGAGTATAAACCGTCTTTTTTTTAAAGCCTGAAAACCTCGGTTTATACTTGAGTGTATATACGGTACATAATTTTTAATTTATACATGTTACAAACATAGGAGGCAAACAAGTTAGCCCCCCCCACAAAAAAAACAAAAAGCTTGCATGGATCAAATGAGGTAGATGGATTCTACTAATAATCACATAATTAATGCAGGCTTTACATATGAGCGGTGGCAGCACATAAAGAATCAGTCCTCTAGTTTGGGGCATATAAGGGTGAAGGTTAAATAAAATAGGTCTTTTATTAGTGTTTACCGATATTAACCTATGTTAAATGGATAAAAACAAATGGGTGCTTAAACCCTGTTGTGCTGATTAAAACTAATTGCAACTAGATGTGGTGGTGAGTTAGTTTGAAAGTGCTTTATTGTCCAAAATAAAAGAAAAATGGTCTACAAACGAGTTAAATATAAAACCCTTTCTTCCTACCTTTAAAGGGCATGTACTCGTGTTTTGTTTTTTTACTTTAAAGTTTATTTTCCTGAATTGTTTTTTTTCCCCTATCATTTGTAAACAGTAGGTCTTAACAGGAAGACTTTAACGTTTTCTATTGTCGTAAATCAAATATAAACTGTAAAAAGGAATTTGCACATGTGATCATTTACTCAATATTTCCCTTTTCCCCCTCATTTTAGCGCCAGCATTAGATGTGGATTGGCAAAGCAACAACACATTTGCATCATGTAGTACAGATATGTGTATCCATGTCTGTAAACTGGGACAAGATAGGCCGATAAAAACATTCCAGGGACACACAGTAAGACCTGTTTTTAGTAATCTTGTAAGATGTCCACTGTTTGATAGAAATCATTGTTCTTTTACATTAATGTGCTATATGTTAAAAGCTAATTTCATGAAAAGTTTAACACCAAATGTTTTCCCAGATTTAATTCTGATTTGCTAAAGACATTAAAGTTCACATATGATTTATTTAATTGAAGTTTAATTTAATTTTTTTTTCCAGAAATATTCTTTTGTATTGTATAACTACTTTCAGGAATGGCAGGCATTTTTTAAACTGCTTTAGGCACTTGGAATATATTTTGAGTGAAAGGGCAGTTAATTTGGGAGAAAATTAAGTGGATTAAATAAGTTTTTCATAGCACTAGATATTACTTAGTGGATGAAATAGTCTTAATATGACCTACATAAAAACAAAAAGTCTGAACCTAGAGTTATTGTGGAGGCTCTAAAATAGGTCACATTTAACTATTTTTTTTGAAAGTGCTATAAATCTTGCTTACAAGACAACAGACATGAATTTTTCCAGAGGCTTTATTGTACAGCTTTTTACAGCTTTTTTTCTGCTCTGAACACTAGCAAAGGATCCACAGAGATTTTCCCAAGTATATAGCAAACACCTTTGTTACAAGAAAGTGAGCAGTGGCATTTTCTCCCTTTTCCTTAAAAGGGTATCTACGTTAAAAAATAAATAAAAAAAAAAGTACCTTTTTAGATACAGCACGATTCCACTGCACCACAACTTTTATTTTTTTTTTGGGGGGGGGGGGGGGGTGTTAAATCTGAGCTGTAGATTCTGAGAATTCATTATTTGAAATCACAGCATTTAGAAGCAGAAATTGTAATATGTTCCCTGACCTCTCACTAGTATCTTTAGCTGCCTGCCAGCACACTTTCTGTTTTATTTAATAGAATCAGCAGAGAAAGGAAAGAAGGGGGGGAGATGTGTAAGCCGGGCAGTTTGCATGGTGAGTCTGCAGAAATTATAAGTGTCGCAGACACTACAAGAAGGCAGAGAGTAAGGGGGTCTGGGGTAATTAGGAGCACTCGCTAAACATTAATAATTTAATGACAAAGCAAGCACAGATAAATATGTGAGTGCCACTATTTTACTCCTTTAAAAATTGTAGTTTTAGATAATGTACAGTTGTTTGGTGAATTTAGTTCCTCTTTAAAGGAATAGTCCACACAAAAAGTGAACTATTCCTTTAAAGCAGTGATTGAAGGCCGGGAGGTAAAGGACCTTTTCCTTGCCTTCCGTTCTTCAATTACTTCACCAGGATCCAGGACCTAAGGTAAGTTTAATTACCTCGCGCACGATCCACCGCGGCTCCATTGATAACTGCCAACTGCTTCCTGGTTTAGTTTACTATAGCGCGCAATAACGCGCATGAACGCTATAGTGCAACTAAACCAGGAAGCAGTAGGCAGTTATCAATGTAGCCGTGGTGGATCGTGCACAAGGTAATTAAACTTGCCTTCGGTCCTGGATCCTGGTGAAGTGATTGAAGAACAGAAGGTAAAGAATAGGTCCTTTTACCTCCCGGTCTTCAATCACTGCTTTAAAGGAATAGTTCACTTTTTGTGTGAACTATTCCTTTAAAGGCTCACTCAGATAACATTGTCCCAATAGACAACACATTTACAAAAATACAGCAAGTTGTCTCACTTCTCCCTTTGCTGTGACTGTTGGTTGATTTTTTATTTTTTTTTAATTAACCTCTTGCTACTAGAGAACAGCTCCCGTAATTTACCTCTTTGTTTTGGGGGAAGACTTAAGCCTAGCAAAAGGGCAATGTGTGTGCTAGACAAACAAGCTGTCAGCGAACTAATGTTTCATCTGACAACCTCGTGTGTGGTTGTTCGGGTGGGTGATCTTCCTTAACCTAGCAATGACCACCCATGACACCCAGACAGGCTGCATTTGTGCAATTGTTGGCCAAAACAAACATTTGTCAGGTGTGTAATCACGTGTACATAGTTTCACAAAAGTAATATTTGCAGTTTATTTCCTCTTAAATGGACACTAAACTGATATCAATTAAAAGATTTTAAAATCTTATGGGGGATTTTCATGTTCGTGTGGAGACCTTTTGTGTAAATACTATGTGCATAGAGCCTGAATACAGTGGGTGTGACCAATAGTTGCACATGCTCACAAGCCTTTTTGAAAACTTCATGGGGTGAGAGTTGTACTGGCAACAACATAGGAGCCTTTTAGTTACAGAATCTAGTTTTTACTTTTAATGTATAGGGGTCCTGGGAAGAAAAACTTTCACATTAAGGGTATATTCCTGTATTGTCAGAATATCTGATTGAAGTATTTCTAAGCATTACATGCCGTAATATTTAATGCTGAATCTAGTGCTAATTAAATTTACACTATTTGTTTTTCTAATGTTTTTAAATGTTAAAAATAACTACGTTTTGGTGGGTTTTTTTTTTTGGTTTTTTTTTTTTAATCATCTGAGTTTGATTTTGTTTTTTTGTAGAATGAAGTGAATGCAATAAAATGGGATCCTACTGGTAACCTCCTTGCATCCTGTTCTGATGACATGACATTAAAGGTACAATGGATTTTAACAAACTACATATTTCAAACCAATAATCAGTTTAAAGTTGTTAGGCTGGGTACACACAAGCCGATAACAAAACAGGTTGAAACTAAGGCTGGGTACACACTGAGGGACTATTTTTCCCGGCTAATATGCGAACAATTGATCAAGCGTTCCCATAGGGAACTGCACGATCGATCTTAACTTTCCGACAGGTCCGATCGTTCGTCCGATCTAGGCGAACAAACGATTGAGGTCGGTCTCTGCCGACACCAGCCGATATTTTCAGCTGACCGACAGTGCCGTGAATCAGTCGGTCAGCTGAAAATATCGGCTGGTGACGGCCGAGACCAACCTCGATTGTTCGTTCGTCTGGATCGGACGAATGAATGATTGGACGTGTCGGAAGGTTACAATCGATCCTGCGGATTTGAGCAAGGAACCTCAAGTCAGAGCTACTTTCATACAAATAGTATGTAATACACAGTTCAACTATAGATTGTTTGTTTCTTTCAGTAGTTTAAAATAGTCCAGAAACTGCCTGTTTTCCATTTTCACAATGTTGGCTATGTTCTCTAAATTAATAAATACTATTTTTTATATGCAACATCTCAAATAAACCTAAAGTTAATGGCTTAAACTGTTGTTGATATTTTTTTTATGTAGATATGGAGCATGAAGCAAGACACTTGTGTTCATGATTTGCAAGCGCACAATAAAGAGATTTATACTATTAAATGGAGTCCAACTGGGCCAGGAACGAATAACCCAAATGCTAACCTAATGCTAGCAAGGTAAAAAAAATTTTTTTAAAAAAACATATAACATAAATTCTTACAATATATTTTGGTAAAGGCATTAAAATAATTGATATTTCTTATTTTGCAGTGCATCATTTGATTCAACAGTTAGGTTGTGGGATGTAGACAGAGGAATCTGTATTCACACGCTGACTAAACATCAAGAGCCTGTGTACAGTGTAGCCTTTAGTCCTGATGGCCGATACTTGGCCAGTGGTTCCTTTGACAAATGTGTACACATTTGGAATACACAGGTATGGACTCCCATTATTTCCCTCTAATAAGAACATTGACATCCCCCCCCCAAATAAAAATAATTGTTCCTAGTACAAAGGAATGCTAGTACAGGGTAGAAGGAAATGTGGGTGTTGGTGCTTTTGTTAGGAATTTTCTCTATGTAGGGTTTGTTTTGGCCACATGTTTTGCACTTTCAGCATAACTATTCTATCTAGTTTTATATCATGGACAAAAGTGAAGTTTTCAAGTTGTGTGTTTTCAAGTTGTGTGGGAAACAAACACAACTTGCAAATGCAAAACCCTGCTGACTAGGTGTACAGTTTCATTTTTACTAGATAACGCAGTAATCGACAAACTACTTTTACTGCTGCAATTATTTTCCCTCCTGATCTTTGTCTTGGACATTTTTATTAAACTTGCATATATAGATACATTGAACTGCTCAAAGCACAATTGGGAATAGGATGGACTAAAATAGATAATATTACGATGGCTCATACTTTTTTTTTCATGACTATAATGCTGATTTCTGAACTGCAACATCACCTATTAATGTTATTAATCTGTATGTTGTGTTGCCTGCCTGCAAATTAACACCTGTACAGATAGTATGTTAAAAAAGGCTTTAACTGAATATAGTATGGAGAGCATACTGTAGTGACGTGGGAAAATTGTAAAAATGACAACCATACATTGGCTCAAATAAGGGTCCTAAACCTGCCTTGCCTTTTTTTGTGGGGTTTTACTGGTCCGAATGCTTATTTTAGAACAAAATGTTGTTTACCACAGGGTTTTTTATTTTTACCAGTATAACTTACATTTTTGTTATTTTATACTTTAAAGATTACAGTGTGTTATACTTAAATCAATGTATAAGTGCATAAAATATGGGTAATTGAAATTTTACAAGTCCAAGATTAAGAACACAGATGACTGAGCCTCGAGAAAAAATTGTGTTTCCACTGATTTAGTCCTCCAGAAAGTTGTTAACTTTTATAACAAGTCAAATTTTAAAAAATTGTCTCTGATTTTAAATTTAGACTTTTCCTTTGTTTTTTAGACAGGTGCATTAGTTCACAGCTATCGGGGAACAGGGGGTATATTTGAGGTGTGTTGGAATGCAGCAGGAGACAAAGTTGGAGCAAGTGCATCAGATGGTTCAGTAAGTATTATCTATTAATGTTATGCTGATCTGTACATTTGTAAGCTAAAGGAGAATTGTACCCGTGCAGTAACTTCAGTGACTGGTTTCTGACATTGATGGTTTTCAGGTTCTTTCCCCCTCCTGCATTAACATATGTTATTCAATGTCAGAAGATGGGTGACTTGTTATTGACAATGGCTGTGGGAGGAGCTAGAAAGCAGTCCGTTGCTGCACGAGTATAATTCTCCTTAAAGGATAACTAAACCCTGAAAATTAACTTTTATAAATGGAAAGTACCTGGAGCAGGGAGGTAGGCTTGATTATTCCTACCTCCCACATACAGTTTTAGTTGCCGGTTTAGTGCTGAAAGGTAGTGCTGAGGCCAGGAGGAAGACTGGCAGAATTAGTTTTCTTTTGGAGAGGTAGGAATTACCAGTATTATATTGTTTCAACGCTTTTTCAAAAAAATCTTTATACACTCTGTAGTTCATCCTCTTAAAGGGTTTCTACCAAAAGTTTACTTAATTTGCTCTGTCTTTATATCTCATGAACCCCCCAAAAAGTAAAAATGGTGGGGTTTTTTTTGGGTTTTTTTTGGGCTTTTTGTGGGGGGGGGGGGGGGGGGTTAATATATAATGGCTTATCCTTTTTGTGAATTCTTAACTTAGTTTAACAACAGGCTCAAAGAAATGTGTCCTTGGGGGCTCTGAATGTGATGCAGTTTGCCATAGTTTATATGGGTTGGTACACAAGGGCAATATCTATGCACAATCGATTAACTGGAACAATGATTTGGTTGAAGCAGCTGGCTTATTGTTATGATTGCCAATGGTCCCTGACCTTTTGATTTGGCAACATTTAATAATCAGATGCCTACTTTAATAGGTTGCATGGTCAGGCTATGTATGATTCCATTTCCATCTGTTTGTTATATTGCTCTGAAAAATCTGTTGGGATAATGGTGCAGAAATTAACCCATGTGTAACAAGCTTTAGGTTTCAATGATGGATATTATTGTGCATCTTCTGTTAAGAAAATTGCAGAATTAGGAGATTAAATATTAGTTTGAATAGGGAGTATATGAGCGGTTGAATGGCTAGTTATTCGAAGGTTACAGTCAATCTAGGTGTGAAATAATGAGCATGCATAAGATTATTAAAATATCAGGGTATGGGTTTTTAAAATAATACAAATAAGAAATTAGAACATATTGCTATGAGGTCAGTAAATCGTGTCAGTTTGTCATGTTCATATTTAATTATATTTGCACTTTCTTTTTATGTAGGTTTGTGTATTAGACTTGCGAAAATAGCGCTACTGGTTGGAAGCCATGGACCGACTATGAATGTGTACATAGCCAAAATGACTGTCCCTGACCCATGTACTGCTATAGTCCCACTTAACCATGGCCAGTTCACTACAGCCAAACTGAAATTAAACCTATACATAGCTATTTAAAATGAAAAGCAAATCCCTGCAACAAGTTGCACCTAAGAGGACAAAGATCTATCATAGCTGATGAATATGGTGAACATTTGTTGGAATCTGGCTTTTCAAGAATATCTTCTGGGGAAGAGAATCCGCTGAGTTTGAACATGGATGGAGAATTAATGTACCAAACCTGAAAGATGTCGGACATAATCTACATCCGGTGTTTATTTTTCCACACTGATTTCCAGAATCCAACGGTCCACTGTTTGTTTTTTTGTTTTTGTTTTTTTTTATTATTTTAAAATTTGCCTTTACAGAGATCTATGGGCTATATACTTGAGCAATAGTTTGTTCTTGGCTTTGAAGCATATTATTTTATAGGGGTGGGGAGAATTATTTTATTGCTGCATATAATACTCCCCTTTCATTCCCATCTCTTCTTAGTGTACAACAGCTCCATTTCTGAACAGGCAGCTTAAAATATTACCTGAGGAAAGATGCTGTTATTCTGTGGTGGTGTGGCTATAAAATGCTTATTTGGGACATAACTCTGCCAAACCTAAAGGGCACAAAATAAAGATCAGTTAGCAGGCACTTGTGTGTCTATATTTCTTTAGACCATAATCTTAAAATGGTTTACTTGTGCACTATTGTGATAGAAGCATTTTTTTAAAAAGAGATTACTATCCCCTTTTTTTGTGAGGGCTTTTTATGTTATTCAAGAAATAACTGCAATATTCTTAAACTCGTAATATAGATTATACAACATAAAGGGGCATCAAAATGAAACCAACATACAGTGTTAAGATTAGCTCATGTAATCTCCTACTGAAAATCCTTTAAATGCTTGTTTTCATATACTTGGAACTGAAAGGGCACAGTTTTGTACCACCTTAAACTATCCAGTTTGTGGCATCCATCAGGAACACTTGTATCCAGTAAGGCAGCACAGATGGTTCATATGGTGAGCAATAGTTTGGTGGTTCAGATTTTTTATAAGGTATATTGTTTTCACCTAGCAAATTTAAAAGGAATTGTATTTTCCATCATTCAATATTTTTAAAAGCATCAAATTAAGAACTGTGGTTAGGTTCTGCTGCCTTTCGGAAAGCAATTAGCAGTTGGCTTTTGATTTCTTTCTCGAAAGTGGCAGGTCCATAGTTTTTCAAGTGAGATTGATCTATATGGAAATAAAAGAGTCAGTGCAACCCTCAAACTTCTTTTTTTTTTTTTCTCATCTCTTTAACATTTAGAATAGATGTACTTATCTGTTTGATTTGTGCCATGCCCTTTTGGTTACATTATTTGTTTCTGTGGCAAAGTTATGGTTTACATAAATTGAATTAAAAAGAATGGTAAATTCATCAATATATTCCTATCTACATAATGGCGAATACCTGCCTGTCAAATATAGATAAGTTACAGACATAAATAATAATGCACAAGCCTATTGTGCAGTTCTACAGATCAAAAACAGATGGCCTGTAAAAACACACTTCAAATAACTACAAGGAGCACTGTGGCATTGAATGTTTTTTGATTGAACAACATACATAAAATATTAATAGAAATTCTAATAAAACATGGAACATTTTTTTATGACATAGCATCTGTAAAATCCAAATCTGTGGAGTGTTGTGTTCCAGGCCAATTCAATACACATACTTTCTTTTGCCAGATATGTAACAACTTAAATCTGAACTACCTTAAATTAATTCATAGCTTGCTAAGGTTTTATTGTTCCCCGTGGCTTTTTTAAACATGTTTTACATTTTTGATTGTTTTGCTTTTGCTTTCCTGTTATGTTTATTTGTAATTACATAGTTTTCTACAATTTTGCAAAGGACGAAAACATGTATAGGATGTCTAACAGAGGATTATTGGTGAAAGTTTTCCCTTCTTTTGTTTCTCAGTGGAAAGGAAATCTGTGCAATAATTATGTGCTCCCAGTAATAGACAAAAATGTAAACATTTATGATAAATGTTATTGGTTAGATGAGCGATGCCATTTTGCCCTAATTGGAGTGCTGCTTTTTTTTTTTTTTTTAAACTAAACTGTTTTTAAAAATATGTAGAATAACGGTTCAGTAAAAAAAAAAAATTATAAAGTAAAATCTTTTCAGTCAATCATTGCTCTCACCTGAAACACTTCAGGTTTTTCAAATTTAAGTAACAACTTATTTGACTCTTTCCTATATTTGCTTTAATTTGGTTATAACAGTTTCCACTTGACATGAGGGGTGATGTCTTGGTGTCATTCTGATTAATCTGAGGTATATGCACAAGCTCATTGAAAAAAGGAAAAAATATCAACATTAGAAGACATCTCTTGCAGTTATGATAAATATGTTCTATCTTAAGTCTAATTATCTAAGCCTACCAACAGCACTGGAGCTATTCGTCTGCATCATTTCTACAGTCTTTCAAATCAAAATAACAAATGTAATATAAAAAAGAACCAGCCTGTGGCAGTTTTTGTACATGTTGAATACTTTCATTGGTTTTCATGTTAACTTGTCTAACAGATTACTTGGTGTTCTGTACTGTCCTGGACCATGTTAATTACACTTTATAATGTATTTTGGTTCTGCATCATAATAAGTTACCCTAGATTCCCTCACTTCCTGTTCTTCTTGTTTTGACACATGTTCTGTTGCAGTTACCCTTTGCATTGTATTGCTCTGACAACTGTAATTTGAATCAGATCTGAAAGAGGTCCAGAATAAAATATATTTTGATATTATACCGTTTTGCTTTTGGTTCTTAACTACTTTTTACATTGAAATATATGTTCTATTCAGTTGTCATTAGAAAGATATAACTTATTGGTAAACTTTCATACTAATGCTTTTTGATTGCATCAGTAGTAAAAACATTTAGGCAGAGCAAACAGGAATAACAAGATGTTAGCCCCAGCATATTACAAAATGTAATCTCTAAGGCCAGGTACACACGGGGCAATAATTTGCTGATCCTATGGGCTTTAACAAGCCGTGCAATCTGTTGCACAGAGATCAGTTCTACTACTTTTTTGGTCTGTCGATCAGTAAGTTAGTCAGAATTAATCCATGTGTACCATGCTTCACAGTAATGGAAGTATTGTAAACACCAGGGGGGAAAAGAGATTATGATTAAAAACACCTTAGATTTTTCGGGCTGACTGATCAATACACAAAAATATTGGTTAGTCAGCCTGAAAAGTCTTCAGCTTAATGCTGGGTACGAATCACTAACTCCAAATGATGACATATGATCATTCGTTCATCTGAATGGGCAACCAACATCGATTGCGGGTCGCCACAAAAACACCTCAGATTTTTTGGCCTGACTGACCAATGCACGGAAATATCGATCAGTTGGCCCGAAAAACCTCCTCGTATGTACCCACTTAGAAGATGGATCTGCCCAAATCTGTGTCTTTACTTGTTTTCCATTTGATGCAATACTTTCTATCGGTCATTATCTATCGGAGATTGATTGAAATATGCCACAATTTCTCAGTCGAGCATTCCAGACCATTCTATCCACATTTGCTGCCTTAGAGACTGGCTCGGGTGGAGCAATCTGTAAATCTTAAAGCAAGTGACAAAATACCAGACATAAAATGGAGATTTTAACCATATAAGGGAAACTCCCACATTACCCACTGTCCACACTTGTATAAAATACCAAACCACTCTATAACAACATCTATAATAACCTAAAAAAAATTAATAAAATAAATACAATTAGATCACAATATCTACACTAATATACCTGCCGGCAAGGTATTAAATCTATATCGACCATATGGTATGTATCCAGCTGATATTTACCTAGAGGGAGGTTAATTCTCATAAATATACTGATGGATGGGCGTGAACAAGGATCGCCGGAGGCAAGAGATGCACACCAGGAGCTCGGCATAAAAGGGAAGTCCCTACCTGTACGGCCGTAAACCCGGGGGACGTGAGTATAGGAGTACTTACATTCATTACTTTGTGGTTTGGTTCAAGCAAGCATGTACTTTCATTTATATGGATCCAGGACACTCTGACTCTGCGAAGAGTGGAGATGGTAGAGAGGGGGATTCAGTACTATTGATCCTTTTATCTGTTGGTTCGGGGGACGCCCCGAATGATGTATTAGGTTTTTAGGGTAAATTATGTATTGCACATGGTGTATTGTGTATGGTGTTCGAATAAACTTTTCCATTTTTGCAGTTTAGCAGTGCGTGTGCCCCATATAGTGTACTAGGGGGGGCCCATACATATTTGTAGGGTCCTCTGTATTTGGGTGTGAGGTTGAATGACATCACCAGTCCTCTGCCCCGCCCATCTGCCCCAGGGGAGAAGCATGCTCAGTTAAGTCTTAGGGCTAGGCTACACTAGCTTGTTTGCGCACACGTTTTGTGTTCGCGATTGCGCCCACGATTTTTGCTAAAATGGAAATTGTGGGAACGCAAAAATTCCCACAATTTCCAATGCGCATGCGTTTACGCGTCCGTTCACTTTTTGGTAACGCGTGCGATCACCATTTTTGGTGCGTTAATGCATGCGTTTCCATAACGGAAAACAGCAAAATCGCATGCGCAAACGCACAAGAATCGCGCACACAATCGCGTGCGATAACACTCACAATTTTGTGCGCGATTCCTGTGCGTTGCAGTGTGGCCTCAGCCTTAATGCTGTGGAAATCAGGAAAGGGGGAAAAGAACATTTTTCTTCATATTGGGTTAATCCAATATGTTGGGGTGTTTTTTTTTTTTTTTTTTTTTTTTCTATACTCGTATTTTCAAAAAATATACCTTTAGATACATTAAGATCCCACTACGTCAAAGCTTTTTTAAGATTTTAAATCCGAGCTGTAGACCAGTCACTCCAGAAGCAGAAATTGTAATATGTGACTCATTAATGAACTCTTACCAGTGGCGAATCTATGTTAAAACATTCGGGGCACGTGCCCCGGATATTTGGCAAAGTGCCCCGAATGTTTTAACGGACTTTACCTTCAAGAAGTGCCCCGAACTTCCGGATTTCCTGGCTGCGCGAACCTCTGTGCACATCGAGCAGCCGGCGCAATTACGTCATGCGCAACGCTGGCGCACTGATGTCACGCGCGCGCCGCCGCAACAAGTAGCAGAAGGCCCCTGCGTTTCAGGATAGATAGGTAGTAGAGCCAAGCCAGAGTTAGATAGATAGATAGCAGAGATAGATAGATAGACAGATAGATAGAGAGATAGATAGATAGCAGAGAGATAGATAGCAGAGATAGATAGATAGATATATAGATAGCCCCTGATCTTCTTAGACCCTAGATAAGCCCCTGCCTCTTACTAGGATTTTTGCCTGCCTGCCAGCGTACACGTTCTGCAACAATTAAGAAAATCAGTAGAGAAAATAAGGCAGGGGGAGGGAGGGGAAGATGTGTAAGCAGAGCAGTGTCTATGGTGAGGCTGTGCAGAACTTATAAGTGTCACAGACACTACAAGAAGGCAGTGAGTAAGGGATGGTGGGGGCAATTAGGAGCACTCACTAAACATTAAAAATTTAATAACAAGCACAGATAAATATAGAAGTAACACCATTTTACTTCTCTCAAATTGTAGTTTCAGATAATGTAAAGTTGTGTTAGTATAGTGACCCCTTTAAACAGTGGGTCAATTGTTTATTGTTGTTATTATTAAATATATTTTGATATATTTATTAAAATATAAATAAACTGAACGGTCAGCCTTTGGAATAAAAACCTGTAACACAGCAATATAAGTATTGTACATATAAAAAATAAATTCCTAAATACATAAATCTGAGCAGATAGTCTTGTAGAAAATTAGCAACTTCAACACCAGACAAAGCTCCCCTATAAAGAAAGTGTACACTAGCATATTATACTATGATAAACAATGCACTTTGCAGTGTAGCCCCTCTGGCATCTATAGCAGTGTTGCACAAACTATAAAGTACTTTAAGGCCTGCTTTCTGGTCCAGTGTATCATTTTGTCTGGTAACTTTTTAACACGTTATAAGTTTCAGAATCCACACACATTAACTACAAATTAATTTCACTCTTCTAACCTTTCCCCGCCCCTTTCAATGTCTGACCCCGGGAACGTGCCGCTGCGATTTCATGACGTCTTCGTCGCCGCTCGAATGACGCATTTCCTGTAGGTGAGGTCAGATCTTTCCTGTGCCGCCATTTCGGGATTGGTGAGGTCCGGATTTGGGATTTTATCGAGGGGGTCGATCGCAGTATTTTTGTTTTGTGGTGGTGGTGGCGTTGGTTGGCGCCTAAAGCCGGTCCGGAGCATTAAAGTGCCGGGCGATATTTGGAGGAAAGGTCCTTTTAGGAGGAGAAACGCCATGGCGGGCAACTTCGACTCCGAGGACCGGGCGAGTTGGTATTGGGGAAGGCAGAATCGGCAGGAGGCGGTAAACCTGTTACAAGGGCAGCGGCACGGGGTGTTTTTAGTTCGGGATTCCACTACAATTCCAGGGGACTACGTTCTGTCTGTGTCTGAGAACTCTAAGGTTTCCCACTACATCATCAATAGCGTCAGCAACAACAGGCAGAGCGGTGTACCTGGTGAGTACGGCTGGGGGGGGGGTGCTCCTTACCAGCTACGCTACAGAACCTTGCTATGTTATATGTTCGGGAAGTACAACTCTTGCCGAATGCTACTAAGGCATGCTGGGGGTTGTAGTTTCTAAACATCTGGAGTGCCAAGATCATCATTGCTATAGGGCCTTATTGAATAAGAGGTGAGAAAGCTTGCTTGTGCAAGTTATCTTCAGTAACCAATCAGATGTATGTCATTATGATAGACTGCAGATTAATAGTTCAGTAAAATGTTTGTGCTTTTACTTAAAAAATGACTTTCCTCATCCTAATCTCTAATTGAATACATGTAAATAACACTTACTCTGATTTGCATGTGTTGCAGCATGCCTTCAATCCAGCACACATTTTGTTTAGGAGCAGTACCCCCCCTCCCTCTTTTAACCACTCCCACTTCCATCCGTCCTGACTTTTTTCCCACAAACCAACTATCTAGCCTTGCACACAGCATACAGCATTCCAACTGTCAAAACTGTCACCATTCCAGCTACTGTAAAACTACTCACAGAAGAATTGTTATTGAGAGCAAGGGACTTGATTGACATCTGAAATATAAATAGTTTTTGATTGGATATCTAAAGAAATAGGGGGCAGATCAACAAAAAAAATGATACGGTTGGGAAGAATTATAGTTTCTAATTATGGTCAATTTAAAATAACCTATTTTCCGGGTAAAGATGCTCTTTAAATAAGCCCAATAAACTGTGAAGACTTACAAATCCTTGTACTTTGCAGGAGAATGGATATGTTCAGTATTTCCGGCTGAATTTGTCATTGTAATAGTAATAATAATAATATATTTAATAATAATGTTTCGGTGTATTGGTTGTTTATCACAAAAAATCTGCAGTGTTTTTGCAGGAGATGGTTGTAGTTTCTTCCAGATCTGAATGCACGGCAATCGCACGGTATCCTGTGAACTGCGCGATTGGTCACGGCTGCTGTCACCGTGAATGAAGCATCAGAGGGTGTATGGTCAGCCTAAGTATGATAATAACTTTGAATAAATTTAAGCCTGTCCTTTTTGGTCACCTGTTGACTGTGCATCTCTCCAATTTTCTGAATTATTTGTGGGCAAAGTACATAAATTTAATTGTTCCCTCAATGTACATTGTTTTCTGACTCAGCGTATGATTATTATTATTGTGGATTTATATTGCGCCAACATCTTTCCAGCTGTGTTAATATACATAAGGAAAACATACATGTTACATACAAGGGTAGTGCAAGTAATACAAAGTGCAAATAATTTAAGTGCTGGTCCAGCAGCATTACTGTGGTACAGTAGGATGGAGGGCCCTGCCCGGGAGCTTACAGTCTAGAGATGAGGATGAAACAGAAGGTGAAGCAGATCAGTATATGTAGCTAAGTTGACAGTGGAGTATAACTAGTGGGTCTGCGATGGGTCAGTAAGAGGGATAGAAGTGTCCAGGTCCAAATTGTAACCTTACCTGAAGAGGTAAGTTTTGAGGTTGCGTTTGAAGATATGAAGTGATGGTGAGTGACGTATAAAGCGAGGAAGAGAGTTCCAGAGCAGAGGAGCAGCACGAGAAATGTCCTTTATACGGGCGTGGGAAGAGGTTATTAGGGAGGATGAGAGGAGAAGATCATTAGCCAAGCGGAGGTTAATTCTTGGGTAGTATCTGTTTATCAGATCAGAGATGTATGGGGGGCTGTATTGGAGAGAGCCATGCAGGATAAGGTTAGCAGTTTAAATTGGATCCTTTGGGTAATGGGAAGCCAGTGGAGAGATTGACAGAAAGTGGCAGCATGTGAGAAGCGGGAACAGAGGTAAATGAGCCTGGCAGCAGAGTTAAGGATTGATTGAAGGGGTGCCAGTCGGTTGCTTGGTAGACTGCACTGGGAGGGTGTTATAGTAGTCCAGCCGAGAGATAAGGGCATGAACTAAAATTTTGGTAGAATTCTGTGAAAGGAAGGGACGAATGCGTGAGATGTTTTTGAGCTGTAACTGACAAGAGTTAGACAGGGTATTAATGTGGTGTTTAAAGGAAAGTTCTGGGCAGTTCACCTTACCTTGGGCAGTTTCTCTAACACGTCTTATCCACAATCCAATCACGCCTTGCATTCAGAAGGTCCCTAACACCTGGCTGTGATATGCTAAAGGGACGTTCCAGGGAACATAATTGTCAACAGATTCTTGTACAAGTCATTCTGAATTGAGAAAGCAAGTTGGGGGAATAGCGAAATATTTTCAAGAACTTAACTCTAATTCCAGTTGATCTAACTGAATACAACAGATATAACACGACCTGGTTGAATGAGAACCTTCACAAGCATATGTCTTTGGAGGTTTTGCTTGATGTACAGTGGCGGGTCTGGGGTGGCTGCAACTGGAACACCAAATAGAATTGGTGAGCTGTGATTTGATTTTACTGATTTATCATCACTAATGTCTGAAGGGAATAGTGTATGGATACACCCTTTAAAACTGTTGGAAGGAAAAACAATATAAATATACAGTTACGGGTCTGGGGCATTGCACCCGGTCCAGGCAAATGTCTGAGTTTTTGTTTGTAATGCAGCCACCTACTTAAATAAATGTGTTGTATATGTATACATTACTATATTAATCCACTGTTATGTCCTCTTTTTGCTGTACACTGAGGGTCAGCAAAGTAGTGGAAAGCACAAACCAGTCTGCAGATACGGATCCAAATGCCGGAGTGCACAACCACGTGGTCCTAGGCCGCTAGAAGTCCATACAGCAAACAGGTGGCACTTCCAGTTGCAGTAAAAACAACTTAATTGCACATAAAAAATTGACATCGTCATCCGACATGTTTCGAGGACCGTCCCCTTAGTCATGGTTGACATCACGGTAGTTCAACCCACATTTATAGGGGAAGAACTATTGCAGTGTTAACCCATTGTTTAACATTACTTAGGTTTGCTTGTGAAGGCTCTCATTCATCCAGGGCATGGTATATCTATTGTATTCAATTAGATCAACTGGACTTGAAGTTTAGTTCTTGAAGACGTTTCGCTAGTCATTCGACTGGCTTTCTCAATTCAGAATGACTTGTACAAGAATCTGTGGCAATTATGTACCCTGGAAATTCCTAATTAGCATATCACAGCCAGGTGTTGAGGGCATGATTGGATAGTGGCTAACAGGTGTTATAGGAACGCCCTGAGTAAGGTGTCAAAACAGCATTGTACATGGCAGTCAGTTGGTGTCAAACTGGTTTCTTTATTTTCACATAAATGGCCTCCTTAACACCTCTCTTGAACCAGTCATGTTCCTTTGTCAATATGTTAACATTACAATCTTCAAAGGTATGTCCTTTATCCTTAAGATGCAGGTACACGGCTGAGTCCTGACCCGAGGAATTGGCTCTTCTGTGCTGGGCCATACGTTGATGCAGTTGCTGTTTGGTCTCCCCCCACATACAAATCAGAGCATTCCTCACTGCACTGTGCATATGATGTCGCTTTTCTTGTGTTTGGGTATTGGTTCTTTCAGATGTTCCAATTGCTGCCTCAGTGTGTTGTTCGGTTTAAAGCAGACAGGGATACGGTGTTTTTTGAAAATTTTTCTTAATTTCTCGGAGACCCTTGCTACATATGGGAAGGACATGTTCTTTCTCTTGTCGTGCTTTTCCCCTTCACTGTTGGTATATATGTTCTTTTCTTTCCTTCTACTTCTTTTGACAAAGGCCCAGCCTGGATATCCACAAGTTTTAAGGGCTCCTCTGAGATGTTTCATTTCTTTAGCCTTCGCCTCTGTGCTAGTGGGGGTGTTCTCTGCTCTGTGTTGCAGGTTTCTGATGACACTCAGCTTGTGATCTAATTGAATACAATTACTTAGGTTGTATATAAAAACTTTATGTGCAATAAAGTTTATTTTGCCGGAACCAGTGCCGCCTGTTTGCTGTATACACCGAGGGTCGACACTTTAGTAACTTGGATGCTTTTTTGTGTCGTCAAAAAATCTCACTTCACACACCTGTGCCTAGTCATTTAAAGGAATAGTTCACTACCAAAGTATTCCTTTAATGTATTGATTAAAGACCGGGAGGTTAAGGGTCTAAGCCTTACCTTCTATTCTTCCATCAATGCAAGTGGAGCCAGGAACGAGCTTAGAGCAAACTCTAAACAGAGATATTCTCCACAGTCAGTAGCCCGATGTCCTGGTTTCCATTTGCGCAGTGAAAGTTCAGAGAGCTTTAGCACTCCTGAGCTTTCATTACACTGAATTAATTTAACCTGGGTAGGCGTGCTGTTCATTGACAGTGACATCACCTGTCATGCCCTTCAATGTTTTTACTGTTTGGCTGCAGCATTTACTTTATTTTAAGCTAGGGGAATGCACTTACATAATGTCAATGTCATAACCAGTGCTTGACAAATCTCAGGAGCCAGGTAGCCAATGTGTCTAGAAAGTATCACCTGGCACCTAAGATTTTGAAAAGATTTCCATTGAGATCTATGTAGCTGGCTACCAAAAAGGCTAGATTGGTTCATGGGATTGTCTGAACGGCTCATGATGTCGAAAATAATTTATCCACCCCTGGTCATAACATCACATTTGTTTTTTTACTTTTGTTTTTCAAACCTGATCACAAAAGTGTATTTTCAAAGACTGAAGTAAATAATTGTGCATCTCTACCATTTATGCAATATATTCTAAAACATAATCTATAGGGCCAATTAATATTTACGGTATATACTAGAGTATAAACAATCAGAGTATAAGCTGAGGTACTTATTTTTACCCAAAAAACAAGTAAAACTGATTGACTTGAGTATAAGCAGAGGGTTGACTTTCTCCCTTAGACAGTTCCATACACCGCCACATAGAAAGTTCAGTCCCATAGAACAGCCCCATAGACAGCCCCATAGACAGCCCCATAGACAGCCCCATAGACAGTCCCATACCTTTCTGTGCAGCCTGAATAATAAAGTTCCCTCTTTTTAAGATGTTTGTTAAAGCCTGTTAATTTTTTTCCCCTTTCCCTTGCAGTCTGGGTTAATCTAAGTGAGCAGGACAATTGCCTAACCCGCTGAAATCAAGAGGATTCTGTGTGTTAAAGCTTTTATTTTTACGGGGCTATGTGATTCTGTCCATCTGTTCTTTCAAGATCAGCCCAGACCCGAGTATAAGCTGAGGGGAGACTTTTCTTTTGATATAAGGAGACAATCTTTTTAGTAGCATTTAGTAAATATCTTTTAGAGCAGTGCTCTTCCATCACTAGCAGAACAGTTCTTGACAGTTTATTTTTATTTCAAAGGGACTTCTGAAATGCAGGGTGATTCACAAAATCCCAATGCTATTTTTCAATTGGCAAGTAAGGGGATTTTACAAAATGCTGTGCAATATATAAACCTTTTATTTAGATACATGGCATAAGACAGGGATGAACACATTTTCCAAAATATAGGAGCCATTTTCAAGAAGTTTGGAGCAATAATATGGCAATAACTTGTTAATTGCACTATTTGGGACCTGGCTCTGTGTCAATTGCACTCTAGTTTCCTACTGACTTTACTACTATTCACTTGAGTCATTGTCTGATGCACTTGTGAAGGGCAATCTACAAGATTATCAGGGTGTTGGTGTGGCTGGTGGGGAAAGTGTGGCCTTATGGCTGTGTGCATAGCAATTTAGTATATAAACTGGCTGGAGGACAGACAAGTAGCCTTCAATAAAATACCTGCAGGGCACACAAGCACATGATCTAGTCTAGCCTTTAGACACCATCTACTCACTTTTGTTAGGAGTTGCCCTGCCCCCAGCTGCCTCTATGCATTATAGCTGACCCAGCCCCAGACATTGAGTGCAGCTTTAAATAGGCATTTTTCGATTGGGGATAGTTAAAGTGTATGTTTGCCAATTGCCCAAAAAATGAAAAATTGATAATCTCTCCCAAAACACCAATAGTTGGAATGTTGATAGTTGGTAGGACTAACCAGTTATGCAGCCAAATGTTCTTTTCCCCCTTTCCTATGCTTTTACAAATGAATCTTATTTACTTTCCACACATTGGAAAAAAGGCTGTTAAAAGATCCCTATCCGGGGTGTGGTTTCAAAATTTAAGGATAGGTACCTACCTTTGAAGCTTAAAGGGCAACTATAGTGAAAAAAAACTTTGTCTGTATACAATGTATAGATCACTCTTAGTTGCTGCCTTACTTTCATGTTTCTGTGTGGCCGTTTCTTCACACTGGCAGAAGTTTGTACCAAGCTGGTGTAGTCCCCCTCCCCTCTCTGTCTACTCCCCCTCAAGCAGTGACGGGCTGTATACAGAGTCCGAGCATTGTCAGTTGAAAGGACTTTAAATGAAGTGCTGACATCCTGTTGACCCCTCCCTTCCAGAGCTAGACTGTAAGCAATCAAAGTGTGGAATAAGTAGCAATATGCTGAAGGGATGGGCAAGGGTGAGAGAGGAGGACAAGTGGTGCTGAGATTCTTTACAAGTAAGTTACTGAACTCTGTCTGTTCTCTAACTTTGCTAATTGTTATTTACTTTTTACCTAAAGTTCACATCTCTCCCCCTGCTTAGCTGAGATCATAATCACTGAAGAGAGAGTCAGTGTAACAGCAGCTTGTAGTGAGACCTTCACAAACACAGTGACACTGCTTGTTGTCCTGTTACATTTCAGTTGCTTTAGTCTATATATTTCATAGATTGCACTGTGTGTCTTGTTTGGTATATAGTCTGTATTACTGTATTATATATACTGTATTAGTGTTCCATTTGAGTCACTGGTTTTGTATGTATATAAGTTTTTTTTGGGGGGGAGGGGCTGTTTTATAGTGTGTTATGCGTATATTGCTGGGTTAATGGTTTATTGATTGTGTTTAGCACTACAGCATTTGACTATATGTTGCACATGGTACATATAGTGTGGGTGAGAGAGTGTGTGACAGTACTGCAGGGGAGCTTTGCATTGTGTGGGTGTGTGCCTTTGAGTGACAGATGAGGTGTAGCAGCTCCTACAAATCACAGCATATTCAAAGGCTTATATCTCGGGTACTATGTAGAATTTAAAGAAACTAAAGGTACCCTGGTGGATGGGATGACTTATAGGATACATTAGAAGAAATTAAAAAAAAACAATTTTCTCACTATAATTGCCCTTTAAAAGTTGCTGACATCAAAATCTAATGCCTGTTGGTTCCATGCGAGTGGTCCGTGCACACGCATGGCAGTGTACGGGACGTGATGTAAGTGTGTGCACGACTTCATTGCGCCGTGCATAGAACCAACAGGCATTAGATTTTGAGGCTCAAGAAGCAGGAAAAGCAGAGAATCTCAGAGGGGCGGAGCTTAACATTCCGCAAAGCATAAACAAGATGTCGGCAACTTTCAAGCTGCAACGGTAGGCTCTGGAGGGGCATAGGAAAAAATTGGCAACAGGTTTTTTAAAGCTGCAGCTTCCAACAAAACACAACTTGATTTTTCAGCATACTTATCCTTTAATATTGAAACCACACCCAGAAAAGGGATGGGTTATGTCACTAATTGGTATGTATTTATTTTTATAAACTGTTCACTTTTTTTGAACTAGTCAGCTTTGGGAATAGAATTCAATCATTGGCTACTAACTGGAAGAAGCAGACATGGCTGAGAAAGCTCTGGATCTGGATACTTGACTATCTAACAGTCCATTGTCTATTTAAGAGTTTAAGCATTTACCTACTCGTTACTTAAGCTAACATTATCGCCCTTTATTATTATAATTATTATTATATGTACGTGCAAGAGGTGGTTACCGGTGTTTTTATTTATGATATGCCCGGTGTTTAATAGTAACCTAATTAGATAATAAAGTGCTAGGGCAGTTAATAGTCTGTTATTCGCCCCTACTTTCCACCCCCAACCACTGGTTCACTCAAGGGGACTGAGGGGCTGCAAGGGGGCAAACCAATTGTAATGGAGCTGGGTATGCTTTGCAGCACACAAGGTGTCCTCCTTCTCTGGCATATGAGCATCTGTTAAGACCAAGGGGGAGGTAGAATAGGAGAGGACAAATTATTTTTGATATTGGTATTTATTCAAACAACTAGGATCTAATTGCAAAACCCAAACTCACATTTGCCAGTGGAGATCCCAGTGCTAATTAATCACAGGTTAATCGGTAGCTGTGCAATACATTTTATTTCTTTTTGGTCTCTTTTTCTGAAGTAGCCAATTAACGCAAAAAAATCTAACATTTTTAAACCTGCTCAATCCCCAACTCTGGGAGTATTAATATCTAGGACCTCAGCCAATCCTGTTATGGGCACAAAACATAGCTTTTAGGATGTCATTACAAACAGATCCCTTCTCACATTCCTTGGGCCAGACCTAGTTCAAATACAGAAAAGAGAAAAGCAATCTCTGTCATTTATGTCCCTGTCAGCATAAATGGCAGATGGAATTTGTGTATAGAACTGCAGAAGTAGGCTAAATTGAAAATGTTAACCTTTGGGCCAAAAAAAACAAACTTGTCGTCTAGCAGAAACAATACTTGTGCCTTGGTACAACCTTGGTGGTTTGTGTTATTTAATATAGTTCTAAATCTGCAATTTTTTTCTGCATGACTTTCTTTTCTGCCATTTATGCTGGCTGCACAATAAACTATACAGAAATACGAGCTTTACTGTACATGCTCACAAGGCTGTTTAGACTAACAGGGTTTTTCAGTAAAAGTTCTTATTGTTTAAAATGGTGCTAATTTTGCCCCAACTAATCAGATGTTAGCTTTCAAATGTTAAGATCTGAATGGTTGGGGCAAAATTAGCACCATTTTTAACGATAAGAACTTTTATTGAATCTCCCTGTAAATGTACTTGAATATGTACTGTCCATAACGTGGCTTCCTTCTTGGTTACAGAATCTAGTTCTTTCATATTGATAAATGCAGCTTGCTGGGAGTAGTATTTTGGGCTGTGGGGTTGGTCCAGTTTGACACCCTTTGACTTTTTAATATACTAATGTACTTTCCATGTCGATTGAAAGACATTAAATAAAACAACATACAAGGAATTTCATCACTGCCAATACTTGGCTATATTAAAGCTATAAAAAGATGTTGTCTGCTTTGAGGAACAAACCAAGTACTGGCTAGTCAGCTGTAGCAATACCTGTCATTGCCAGCACAATTTAAGACATTGTTAAAGGGTATGTCCATTCAAAAATTAACTTGCTTTCTATCTGTTTTACTGAAGAACAGGAGGTAAATGCACTATTTCTTACCTCCCGTTCTTCAGTAAATCTTGCAGGAGAGCAGGAGAACTTACAGGGATCGTTCCAGCACTGACAGAGCCCGCGTCCGAATCCCTGACGCCTCTGACGCATCTCCAGTCCTTTGCACAGTGCGCTCATGCACACACTGTGCTAAGGAGAGTGGAAGCGCCGGAGGTATCTGGGATTTCGGCCACGGCTCTGTCAGTGCTGGAACGATCCCTGTAAGTTCTCCTGCTCTCTTGCAAGATTTACTGAAGAACGGGAGGTAAGAAATAGTGCATTTACCTCCTGTTCTTCAGTAAAACAGATAGAAAGCAAGTTAATTTTTGAATGGACATACCCTTTAAAGTTTGGGTCTAAAAATATGTAGCTGCCATGCCCAAATTTAATAATATATCAAATTAATTATTTTTTTTTTATAAGCCACGTTGTTTTTTGTTTTTTTTTTTTTGATTTGTGAGAATTTGACCTAGGGCTGACAATAGTGTACTTGTTTTCATAACTCGATTGGACATATACTAGTTATAATACAGCACTTCTTACAATAGAGATGTTATTTACTATGACGGTTAACTGCAAAATCTTTAAATATTTTTATAATTACAATTTTTGACTACCAAAACCCGCAGCCCTGTTTGTAAATTAGGACTGGCACACACTGGCTGATAATTAGGCCCACTTGACTGATACAGCCTTTATTTTGGTGCTTGAGAAGAATTATCAGCAATAATTTTTGACTTCACTGATCACTCCTGCCTAATTATTAGGAAAAATCACAGCCGATCCTGTGGTCTTTAATGGACCGCAGTATCCGTATGTTGGCGATACCCTGGTGGACATGGGTATTGGGCCTTTCACTGCACAGGCGTTCTGAGGAGGAATGCTTTCAGATTTATAGTAAAGTGTTCTGTTTAACCATGAAAATAATTTATAATTTTACAATAAATGGATTCCATAGCATCATTGCTTAGACGTGTGGTGTTTTTACCAATGCCTTTTTTTGTTTGTTTGTACTTCAGTTAATTTAATAGATTTTTTAAAGGACTGCTACACTGTAAAGAAAAAAAAATGCTTTAAAGGGAAAAAAATACCCAGGGCAGGGATATAGGATTAATTATTTTTTCCTCCTGATATTGTTTTGTTGGGGAGGGTTTTATCTGCCCAGTTAGTGCCCTGGGCTTTCTTGTATTAAATATGCTAAAGCCAGTAGCAAGACTGGCAGAAGCCGTTTTCTTCATGCTGGTGCTCCTCTCTGAAATGAAATTGGGAGGTATGATTATCAATCATGCTCCAGTTAATTTTTAAAACCCTATATACACAATAGTTGTCCTTTAATGTTTTTGATTGCATAATTAAAGGACAGTTATACTCACCTCCCCCTCGTTCCTTTCCCCCCACTCCTGCAAAGTACCCAGGGTAAGGACCTAAAACGCTAAGTCCTCACCTCTGGGTACTTTACAAAAGTCCTGCACTACTTACTTGTAATCTCCCTCGTCACTCTGGTCCGATCCTCCCCATTGGCACTTTGAGTGACAGGACGCGAGGCAGCCAATGGGAAGACGCATTCTGCAAGGAGGCATGTCTTTCTATTGGCTGCCTCCCGGACTGTCACTAACAGTGCCAGTGGGGAGGATCCAACCGTAGCGACGAGGGAGATTACAAATAAGTAGTGCAGGACTTTTGTAAAGTACCCAGAGGTGAGGACTTAGCGTTTTAGGTCCTCACTTTAGGTACTTTGCAGGAATGGATCGGGGAAATGGTAAGTATAATTGTCCTTTAAGCTTTTAGTTTCTTTGCTCTTGTACCTTGGAAAGAAAAACCCAAAAATAAAGGGGATACTATACTCACTACTTCGCACATGAATAGTACCCAGTGTGTGGTCCTTTTTAGATAAGTTGAGTTACTAACCTTTCCTTCACTGCTTTAGTCCAGTTCTCCCTTCAGTCCATTGTTGACAGGCCAATGAAAATATACGCTCTCCATGAAGCGTATTTTCCTTTTGGCCACATTGCGAAGATGAAAGATAACCGGTTATTTACTTCTTCAAAAAGAAGGACCTAGTAATTTATAACTCTTGACCCTGGTGCACTGTAGCACCTTTTAATCCAAGCTAAAATGTTTATTGGATTGTTATTTATTTTGCTGTTAAAATTAATTCCTTTTTATTTTCTTTTTTTTTTGTGTGTGTTTTTTTTTTCTCAGGAATGAGCCAATCCAGGTTCAGAATAGGCGATCAAGAGTTTGATTCATTACCTGCTCTTTTGGAATTTTATAAAATACATTATCTGGACACTACCACTTTAATAGAGCCAGTTTCAAAAACGAAGCAATCTGGTGTAATCCAAAGACAAGAAGAAGTTGAATTTGTTCGAGCTCTCTTTGACTTTAATGGTAATGACGATGAAGACCTTCCATTCAAGAAAGGAGACATCCTGAGAATTCGAGAGAAACCTGAGGAGCAGTGGTGGAATGCTGAAGACAGCGATGGAAGGCGAGGAATGATCCCTGTTCCATATGTCGAGAAATACAGGCCTCCCTCCTCTGCAGGGTCAGCTCTTATTGGAGGTAACCAGGAAAATTCGCACCCACCACCACTGGGTGGGCCGGAGCCAGGGCCCTATGCTCAGCCCAGCGTCAACACTCCACTGCCTAACCTTCAGAATGGGCCTATTTTTGCCAGGGTTATCCAGAAGCGGGTTCCTAATGCCTACGACAAGACAGCATTGGCTTTGGAGGTATATTATGGGCATGAGATCAAAGGAAAATTCTTTTAAAGGCATTTTCCCTTTTCAATTCACATTCTTCTACAGAAAAAAATTGCAGGACATAAATGCCAAGTAATAAATTAGTTGTAAACTTACAACTATATAGTATTTTATATTATTGCCCTAAGTAGCTTGTGAGAAACATGTTTCACTGACCCCAAACCCCTTCTGTTAAGTTATTTTTGTATTAACCAGCAGTCTTGCAGCTAAGCCCCTTTAATAAGTGTTTGTTCGCTATCTGTGAACAAAGTATCTCCCTGCGCAAATATCCATGCAAGCCGATATTATGATTGGCGAATTTGTAACAAAAGACCTTGGGAGCTTGCATCTAGGATTTGTAAACTGCATGTGATGGGTAGAAGTGTTAGAAGCCATTGTGCATTCATTGTATGGTGTATGGCTATTCTTAAAGGGCATCTATAGTGGGAAAATTATTTTTTGTGTTCTATAATTTTCCACAACCCCCAGAGTGTCTTCACTTTTTTCAGATTCCCTCTCTGTCCTGAGATACACCAATTAGAAGAATAGTGATTGCATTCCTCTACTCCTACTTGAACTGTCAATCAAATCCCTGTGACGTGATCCCCCCCCTCTCCCTGCTCTGTAATAAACATAGAGATAAGAGCATTAGCAGGGAGAGAGGTAGATTTGATGGTAGATATAAAATAAGGCTACACTTGACCCCCCTTAATAGCTTTCACTGATTGATGATGGGTCACAAAGTGAGAGATCGTAAACTGTACTGCTCTCCTTCTTCTTCCTTGTCCCCAGGACAGCTTGCTTTCTATTGGCCACTGTGTGTGGGTGTGTTTTTCAGGATGTTGAACTCTTAACTCCTACTGCACATGATAAGCTTGTCGTTAGCCTGAGTTGAGACATGAAGGAGATAACAGAGGGGTGGGGGAAGGGTGGAGTGCTGCACAGAGAACTGACACCATGGTTAAACAAAGTCACTAACAGAGATAGGATTAAGGCAGCACAGAGTACATGAATTTAACTTTGCATTTAAGGGGCAATGTGTTTTTTCACTATAGATGCCCTTTAATGTCATGCATAGGGGGAGCTTTTGGCAATAATTATTTTTTAATTTGCTGTTCTGTACAGCATAAGCCTCTGCAATATTTTTTTTCCGTTTTTTTTCTAGTTATTGTAAATATTAATTTTGAGTCTGTGTCCATAGATAAGACAATTTTCAATGAATTGGCTGGATACCCATGTTGTGCAACTGTAGCACTAAATAAATTAATCTTATGTTTGATAATGATGGATGTGTGGTAGCACCAGGGTATCATATGGTATGGGCTGGACAAATCCGGGTTGCCATAGCAGATAACTGAAAAATGCTTTCTGGCAACCGGATGTTAAAGGAATAGTTCACTGCCAAAGTGAACTACCCGTATATACTCGAGTATAAACCGTCCCGAGTATAAACCGAGGTACCTAGTTTTAGGGAAAAAAGTAGGAAAACCACATTGACCTGAGTATAAACCGAGGGGGTTATTATTTGCCACTAAAGATGTTTGGAAACTACAACTCCCAGCATGCTTTATTGCTGCGGATTTGTAGTTTTCAAACATCTTAAGTTGCAAATACTTACAAATAAGAGTAAAACCTTTTATTTGTTGCATACTGTATGCACAAATATAGGAGGATTTACCCCTATTGCAAGTTTGCCACTTAAGATGTTTGAAAACTACAACTCCCACCAATAAAGCATGCTGGGAGTTGTAGTATTCAAACATCTTAAGTGGCAAATAGGGGTAATTCCTCCTATATTTGTGCATACAGTATGCACAATAAAGAAGGTTTTTACCCTATTTGTATGTATTTTCTACTTAAGTGTGTCCCTGTGTAAATAAAGTAAATGTTTCCCTTACCTTGTCCGGCAGCCGCGCATCCGCATCCTTCTCCACAGCCTCTGCGCATTCCGGATGATGTCACTACCCGGCGCCTCTCACTTTGCGGCGCCGGGTATGACATCATCCGGATGCGCAGAGGCTGTGGAACGAGGATGCGGATCGCGCGGCCGTCGGACAAGGTAAGGGAAACATTGACTCGAGTATAAACCGAGGTAAGATTTTCAGGCTTTTTTTAAAGCCTGAAAACCTTGGTTTATACTCGAGTATATACGGTATTCCTTTAATGTATTAATTGATTAACCCAGGAGGTTAAGAACATCCCGTTCTTAAACAATAGCTCAGGATCCAGAAAAGAAGTTTTAAGAAACTTTTTGCACAATCCACTGCGGCCACAGTGAAATCCCTGGTTCAGTTAAATACAGCTCCTCCCATCCCCAGAAGATTCGCATTAGGCTATTTTTAGTGTGAACTAAAAGAGTTAATGGTGAAGCTGGCCATACACTTCTAAGATATTAGATTGATTAAGCATTTGTTTATAGATCTATCGAATGTCTCTATCACTGGGGGTTCTCTACCTTTCGATGTTTCCACGATGGTCCCGTCTGGCCCATTCATTTTGCGATCGCAAAAAATTAAAGGGTCAGGGGGTTCCTGCTGCATTGCTTAAATGTCTCAGGGATGTCAGAATGCAAGTTCTAATGGGGAAGGGTTCTCAAACCTCTCAAGCTATCGGTTTCTTTCTATTTTTGTCTGTCATTCTACATATTTGTTTGTCTAAGCTATCTATCTTTTCTCTTTCTATCTCTGTTTGTATATCTAATATGCAATTGCTATTCATTTAGTGCAGGCCTGATAATTGCATTTATTAGCTGTATCCCCTATCCGATCAGAAAAATCACTTTCTGGAAAGTGTTTTCCTCTGGCCTATAGCAGGTACTGAACTGTGATCTGAACGGAGATCGTAGCTCAGTGTCAAACACTGATCCTCTGCATCAGAGGAAGTCCTCTGATGTCATGGGGACTCCCTTACTGCTGCGGCCCTGCAGGGGAACAGGCTTCCCAGCATTACAGGGGTAAATTAAATAACCAGTGATCCCCACATCGGTTTTGGATGAAACCGATGAGGGGGCAATTGAATGGTGTCCTCCAAGCCCTCCTAGCACACGCTGGGATAATACGTGACGCTGTGCTTGTACTCTGGATCGCTGAGAGGGATGTCAGTCTAGGAAAACACCTTCTTTGGTGAATACACTTACCTTGCCCTAAACTGTTTCCAGGAGCGTGCAGTGCCACTGACGCAAGTATGATAGTCCGGGGGACCGGAGTGGCTGACTACCTGGCTACACAGTCACTTCCAGAGTGGTGAAGTATTACTTACCTTGTTTTGGGTCTACTCTCGCAATACCGATTTTAGGTGTGGGCACACCGGTGGGATTTGTATTAACTCCCTACCATTTTTACTTTATAGGATATGGACACATCATGGTCCCACGGTGCTTTAACTTTCAGCCGCTATTTTATTAGCTTTGCTGTTATAGGTTGTTATATTATATCTGAACCTTTTTCAGTTTATTGTTTTTAAACTGTATGCTGATTTGCAGCTGGCCAGTCTGCTATTATAGTGTATATGGGATAAATTTGTGTATGTATATATATATATATATATATATATATTTTATTTTTCTGTTTAAATATACTTTACTTTTATACATTCCCTCTTATTTTATTTTGTGATTCCACCGACTAGGTACATTTCTATTTTAATATTTGATATGGTGTTACCTCCTCTGGGGGCTACACTATATTGTTTTTCCTGAACAGGAGAATCTGGAGTACCTGTTGTTCTGTCTATCGCATTATATATATGGATGGTAGATATAAGGCTGCACTTGACCCCCCTTCTTAATAGCTTTCATTGATTGATGATGGGTCACAAAGTGAGAGATCGTAAACTGTACTGTTCTCCTTCTTCCATGTCTCCAGGACATATCTTTCTGTCTGTGGAAAGAACTGCTCGACGTTCCCCACCTTGAGGCTACAATCTTTCCACAGATTTCCGCATGTTTTTCCGGTAAACTTCTTGTCAAAAAACATCATTCATGGGATCAATATTTTGAAAGATCCAATCTAATTCAAGTTCCTTCGTATCAAACTCTTCTGTTATAGAAAACAAAAAATGGTCTTGCACAAGTGGCTAGGCAAAGGACTGACTGGACTTGGATACAAAAATCCAAGGCGCTACAATGTGGTAATCTTACAAATAAGTAATAAATGTAGCGGACCAAACGGTCAGTAAAAAAGCTACACACTGTGGGTATCAATAAAGTGCATGTATCAATTTAAAATGTAACAAAGTGCAGAAAGAGAATATACATCAATATAACACCAAAACCAATAGGCTGCCACATAAAGAAGCCCCTAAATATCAATATAACCCAATCTAATTACATCTGTGTCTCCGCTTTCCTAGCAAAGTCAGTCTCTGTAAAAAAGCTCCACAGATGTAGAGTAGTATAACGTTCCACACGGTAACAAGAATATGTATAAACAGATAAATTGGGTTGGTCTCGCCCCTTGCGCATAACCGCTCCCAATAATTCCAAAACCAGAACACTGGTCCTGCCAAATATGTGAGTAAACAGCCCTGAGCACCGCTAGACTGGATCGTGTTCCGATGTCTGATAAAGTCCTGGATACTGAGCAGGCCAGCATCAGTGCAGCAAGGGGGAAACAGACCAGTAGATGAGGGGCTTATGACCAGTCCAAACTCCTAGACCAATTTTGTTATAATTTTGCTGTAGCTGGAATGGTGACAGTTGGTATGTGAACTACATGGTTGGAAATTTCCTCTACCAATAATGCCTCATAGGGATTACTGAGCATGCTTTCCCACAGAGTCTACCTGGGGGACTGAGCTTGTGCAAAACAAATACTGGATTGAATTCATGCAGTAACACAACCACATCAGAGTGCTGCTTACATGTATTCATTGTACATTTTATTTTTCAATGTACAATTCCTTTAAGTTAATAGTATTTGTGTAATGGGTGGGGCTAAAGTGGAAGGGGGTGGGGCACATGTCAGTCATGGGACATTGGGTGGTATGAAGTTGCTGGCTCCTAAATAATTGGATGATTTATCCTGCCTTGACTTATGCTTTTAGGTTTAAATCCCTTGATTTAGAAAATTATAGTTTTCTTTCTACCACTCATGCTGGCTATGAAATAAATTGCAAGGATTGTGTGAGAAAAGCAAAGAAATGTTAAGTTGTGGGGGGGAAGGAGATGTTTGCAAACACAAGTGCTTTGTTAAATATTTGTTCTAAGACAGACTGCGGCTTTGTTTTGATCTGATGCGCAGTAGAGATCTTTGCGCAACAACACAGATAGGTTATTGAAGCTGACCCCTAGTAGACCCCCCCCCCCACAGGTTAGTTGCATAAATCATTCAAGTCGTTGCAAAGGGAGAGGTGAAACAGCTCGTTGTACTATTGTGCTCTGCCTATTGGGACATGGTTATCCAGTTTGCTTAATTCCCCTTTAAAAGTGTCATCTTTAACAGATGTGAAAATTCCTTGTAGTTGCATAAAAAGTTTCCTTAAAGGACAACTCCACCCTCATAAAAACATTTTTTAGAAAGAGTGGCCTCTTTAAAATATGTTGATATATTATAGTTTGTCCTATGAATTCATTACTGTATGCCTACTATGCTTCTGGTGCCTCATCGAAACTGAGCAATTTAGAAGCCTGTACTGAGCCTGGGCATGCTCAGAAGAGGCAGATAGGGGATTAACATTGTCATTGGCTGTGATGTCAATTGTCAAATCCATAACTGACAGTTACTAACTGGAAGAACCAGGAAGCAGAAATAGGGGCACCAGGACGCTGTGCAGGATTTCAGGTTAGACTTATATATTTCAGATTTGACAGTTGACATCACAGCCAATGACTGAATGTTAATTCCCTGTCTGCCTCTTCTAAGCATGCCCAGGCTCAGTACAGGTTTCTAAGTTGCTTAGTTTCCATGAGGCACCCAGAAGCATAGCAGGCATACAGTAATGAATTCATAGGACAAAGTAGAATATTTCTACATATTTTAAAGAGGCCATTCTTTCTAAAAGATGTTCTTATGAGGGTGGAGTTGTCATTTAAGCATGATACACACCATGCAATGTTTCCTCCTTGCGAAACAGTCACTGTTGGTCGTGTCCGGACGCAAAAAACATCCAATAATTTGGCCCAAATTGGGACGAATTATTGGATGGTGTGTACCCAGTTTAAAGAAACCATGCAGGTTTGTGGTACAGATGCTGATTGTTTTAATCCTGTACCTCAATTGGAAAGGTTTGAAATGTTTTGTTAATCACTTTTTTAGATCTGTAATGCTGGGGCATTTTTTGTTACTCAATATGTGCAATTACTGATGTCCTGGAACCTATTTATTGAAATGTTTGAACTCCATTTAAAGGAATAGTTCACTCCCAAATTGAACTATTCCTTTAATGTTTGATTGAAGCTTATGAGGTTAAGGAGCTATGCCTTACCTCCCGTTCTTCAGTCAATAATTCGGCCAGGTAAGTAAGCATATTTACCTTTCACTTGATCCTCCGCTGCATGCAGGCTGAAGTGAATTAGAACCAGGAAGTGGTTGGGGGATCTTGCAAAAGGTAAATATACCTTCGGCCCTGTTCCCTGAGTTACTGATTAAAGAACGGAAGATAAGGCATTAACCTCCCTGGCTTCAATCAATACATTAAAGGAATAATTCAAATTGGGGGTGAACTATTCCTTTAACAGGATTTTCGACTGATAAATATAATTGTCATCTGGCAGAACAGCCTAGAAACTATACATACATCCACTGATGTTTTGATTTAGTGAGCATTGTTGCTGAAACTCTAATCCATTGGTTCTCAACTTTTTCAGACCATGGCACACTTGGCAATGCAAATTTTTTTTCGAGGCACACCCGTGTTCTCAATGTTGGACTTAAAGTTGTAATTACCTATAATGACAATGTTGTAATTTTATCCTAATATAATATGTTTAGAGTACAAAATAACAAGAACCTAAATTATATTGGTGAAAATATTTCCACTATCGAAATTCTGAGGCACACCTCTGGCTCTCTGAAGTCACACTAGTGTGCGCTGGCACATCCTATGAGAAACCCTGCTCTAATCTATATCCGCCAAGGATTTTTTTTACTGTCCTAGCATTTACAGTGTTTCGTTTTTTTTGGGGGGGGGTTATCATTTTGTTTTGGGGTTAGTTAAGAGCTCTGTAATTAGCCTGCTGTTTTTGATTTCTCAATAGAACTAAATCAAAAGTGATTATCTTAATGCCGTATAGTGTAAATGTGTACGGGGGCCCATAGTGTGTAGTTTTGGTGCATCAAGGTATGCCGTAAAGGGTCCAGAGATACACCGACATCATATGATCTGAAGCCATCTAGTGTTGAGGTGGAGTGGTACAACATTGAAGATATTTAAATTGTGACACCCATAGGGGGGCTATTACCCCCCTCTTGGTGTTTTAGGGGCTTGGAGTTTAGTGAGGTTAATCCTAGGTCTCTTGTTATTCCATATAAACAAGTTAATTAGGCTATTGAGTTTTTTGAAGAAGGATTGCGATTAGTAGTCTGGGAGTGTTGTATGGTGTATAGTATTTGGGGGAACCGAGTTTGGATCCTTCCCCACAGATTGAGTGGTACATTTCTCCAGGCTTGTGTTTTGTTGCAGGCAAAGTCCAACAGTGGAAAAATATTAAATGGGTAGGTTGTCATAATAATTACAAAAAATCTGAACTGAATTACTATAGGTATAGGAGCAGGGAATTGCTAATAGTATGGTGGGGTGCCATCCATTAGGTATTGGGCAGATTAATTACAGTTGATGGTTAATTCTGAATAAGAGGTAAAAGTTACATGGCCAGCTGTTCTTCTGATTGAGTTTAACAAACGAAAATCCAATCGGAACCACCCACCCCAAGTCTCTGATCTTTTCTTAGATTTCCTTGTCCGCAGCACTGCGGCCAAAGGTGAGCAAATAAGGAGATAGGGGACAGCCCTGATGAGTGCCCCTGTGACTTATTGGCATCCAGTAATGATATGTTATGTTCCCCAGAATTGTCATGGTCTATCTGTGTCTGTATTAGTGTGCAGTGTAAGGTGATGGGTGTGGACTTCCCTGGCATAAAGCCTGTTTGGTCTGGGTGTATGATAGACAACACTAGAGTTTTCAAGCACTGCACCAGGACCTTAGCCAGAATTTTAATGTCAGGAGTGAAATTGGTCTAGAGGATCCGCATTCCACAGGTGTTCTAGCCTGGTTTGGGAAGCACTACGATCTTCATGCTGTATATTATGCGGTCAATAAAATTAAGTGCTGATTTCACAGATGGTTGAAAAGCATTATTATTTAATATTGGGTATGCAGTGAATAATTTTTTTTTTTTTTTTTTCAGGTTGGTGATCTAGTAAAGGTAACAAAGATTAACGTCAGTGGTCAATGGGAAGGAGAATGCAATGGAAAATATGGTCACTTCCCTTTTACACATGTTCGTCTGCTGGATCAACAGAACCCAGAGGAGGACTTTAGCTGAGTGTGGCTTGGAACCATTCCTTTTGAGATATGAACAATCTTGCTCTGTCACCCTTTGTTTCTTTATCTGCCATTCAGACTGCCTTATGCAGATTTCAGATAGTCAACCCCCAGAATCCCCATCAGTTGCAGTCAATTAATTTACTATAAGAGTTGGCAGAATCTTGGTATAATCTTGGATTATATCACTGAAAAGTAGGCAGAATATAAATGTTTGTGCAAGGCAATGAGATCCTTTTATGCAGATAACTGCACAGATTTTTGTAATACATTTTATTTGAACAAGACAGTTTATGGTCTGAGTTTTGCTTGCCCCTGTGCTGAAGTAAACCAAACAAGCAGTACCACCTAAAGAGTGTCATTGACTCTATTGTCTATGTTTTTAACCTTTATATATACTGACTTAAACATTTCCTTAGGTAAACACTGTATCGTATTAATTTAAATTACTGCTCTGCTGCACAAAATATAATTTCCAAGTTATCTGCATAAAGTTTGTATGGGCATAGGGTATTTTTAGTGATTTACTTAAGATATAATATCCATGAAATTTGGCTAGCTGTTTTAAAGCACTTTCCACTTTTTCTCCTGATAAAATGACATAACCACCTGACAAGAAATATAATAAGATGGATAGGTTACACTGCAGGTTTAATATATGCGGTAAAAAAACTTTCTAATGTTAGAAAAAGTAAAGATTTGCAACACATTTTTTACCTTTGTTTTGACACATTCAGAGATCTTTGTCAAAAATTTTTTTTTTTTTTACAGTTAAACTAAAATAGTCTGCCATTCTTACATTTTAATGTAGTAACACTAAACATTTTAAAATACAGGTTTGAATGACTTATCACATTACAGTCTATTACTGTCATTTTGGTGAACATCTGCCTTTTTAAACCTTTGGCTTTCTGAAATAAAATGTAATTTAACTATTTAAAGTGACTGTTCAAAATATTAAAAGGGCATATTCACCTTTCATTTTTATAACCATCATCCTTCCAAAACCTTAACTTGGCATTACTAATGAGTTTCTAGGATATCTCAGAAGGAAGATTTTTTTGATCCTCACTGGCTCTAGAGGAGGTGACTTGGTAAGCAGCCCTAAGTCATTGTCTGTGATAGCTGTCACTCTCACAGCCTTGACCGACGTCTGCTTCCTGAAAAATGAGGGCAGATCTTCCTTTCTGTCCTGGAGACTGGTAAGGATTGCAAAGTTGAGGTTTTGGGAAATGCTGGTTGTTGGGGGTTTAACATGCCCTTTAGTGCACAAATGCATAATTGCAGGGGAGGTTGGTACCAGTATTTTTACCTTCCATTTTAGTAGATACTTAGAAATCCTCCTGGCATGGGTCAACAGGATTGTTCTGCTATTGGTGTATCTTCCAGCTCTCTATCATGTGCAACTCTTGTAAAAGAAGCCTGAAAACCCTCTCCTGTGCAATGGAATCTAGGCTTTGAAATGTAAGGTTAGGAATATCCATCCCAACCTCCCCAGTAATTATGGATTTTGGGTATAATTCTACTTTAAGCAAAGTTTACTTGCAACTGATAGTTGCTGCATTTGTTTAAATTAAGATTTATGTTTCTTGATGGTAATGTAGCTTTTGGCCTCTGCAGATGGAAAATTCAAAAAAAGAGGAGCAGGATAGTGCACACTTAATCAAATAGTTTAAGAGTAACTTCAAAAGGTTAATTAATCCTGTCTAGAGTTTCCTTATATTTGTTTCAATAAAATACTGTTTTAAGCATTACAGTATGTTTAAAGGGCATCTATAGTTAAATTTATACATTGCTCCAATCCAAAGGTTTGTGTATGCTGCCTTATTCCTACCTTCCTCTGTGGTTCCGTGTTTGCACTCAGCCTGATTTACTGCAGAGCCCAAACACCCCCCCTGGTCATTTCCCCGTTTATATATTTTGGCTGTGAACCAAGCCGCCCATGTGCATTAATCCTCCTACTTGCGACTCTAACCTTTTAAACAATAAAAAAAACCTCATGTTTGTAAGCTTGTAGAGAGCTTATGTTTCCATTGTTCTGCAGACACTTGCTACATAAGGAGTGGGAGGGTGTGAGTTAGGTGAGAGTTCTGCCTTATCACTACAGCCCGATCTCCCTTTGACCGGTGAAAGCTTGAGAGGAGGGGGACCCAGTGCTGTGCTTTCTGCTTCATTCTCCATTCCTTTCCTTTTGTTTTTAACCCAGCATTTGCTAAGCATTTTAGTGAGCAGGAAGGAGACTGCTGAAAACTTGTGTAAGACTACACACTACAACAGCATGCTATTAGGGGATTTCCTTGACCGCTCAAGCAGAGTGGTGTATTGAAATCTTGACTTATTTTAACTTTTATATCTAGGGACAGAGGAAAATAAAGGTAGTCTGGGAGTTGGGGGGGACATAATAGAACACATAGAAAGAAAGAAAAACATTTTTCCCACTTTAGATGCCCTATAAAGGTTAAGGCTAAAATATAAATGAGTCTTTGGTTGAATTTTAAACTATTGTAGTAGAGATTATCACTCAGTTAAGATTGATACTGCTTTTAAGAATTTTTAACATTCCAAACGGCAGGTTTATTATTCTAGCCTCCATCTTCCATTGCACACTAATTTGTTTTATCACTGTTAGGCCAGGAACAGGTCAGACTGTAGTAACTGACCTGAAAAGGGAGGAGAGAAATGTTACAGAGCATGGGCAGATCTGTGTTTGCACACTATCTAGCTACTGTGAGATAAGTAAAATGAAAATGATTTCTCAGTGTGAAAGTTGAATTTAGAGCTAAATGTTCTTTGTTAGGAATTGGTAAAATATAAACAAGCTTGAATACATTTTATTTTTATTCTCCTTTATACATGAAATTCACGATAAAGGTAAGATGTGGCTTTTTTAAGCTGTCTTAATTTTTAATTGAAAAAAGCTAATACATTTACAGAGCTCCAGCTCCTAGCTTCCATGTCTTTTACACAGCTCTGCTCATTTCATCCTTGTCTATTTGAAGGGAGAGCTAGGAGGCTCGACACTTTCATTAATGGAATTTTCACTTTCATGGAAAGTCATTTTTTAATTGGAAATTAAGCTGCCTTAGCTCTACCGATAAATGGATGGGGCCTACATTATAAAGCTGGGGTGGCTCAATAGATAAATGGATCCTACATTATTAACAACTTCTCTTTACAAAATACATTTTCTTATCTATAGATAACTTTTAAGCAAGTTATTTGAACCATTGTTTCCTGTGTTACCAGAGCATCGTAGTTTTACCGAGTCTTATAAATGCATTCCAAAAATATCTTTACTGAAGAATACCTAAAAATTTGCTCTTTTTTCCCATGTGTTTACCGTGATGCAACCTCACAAAGTTAGTTTCTTCTAGAAGAAGGGATTACTGACATCACTGCTGACCTGTTCTTCATCCTCCAATGGGTTAATTTAATCAGCATTGCCTCGTTTCCATTTTGTCTCCAAGCCCCTCTACACACCATTGTAAAACTGTAATGGAATAAAAAGACAATACTTTGTAAATACAACCAGAAATTGTTAAAATAAAAAGCCAGAAGTGCACTGAGAAATCACAGGCTGTAGAATACATACGTCCCTTTTTTTTAATGAGATGTTAAAGGTTTACTTCCTTACTACAATAATACTTGGACACCAATTGTCCAGTAACTATCTGCTTTCTGGCTCCTTTACCAGTCTGCCTTTCCCCTTAATTAATATATGCTTGCCTTTGTCTTAAATAGTAGGGGTGTTTGTGATGCTGAGCCAAAGATTGGTTAGTTACTGCATGATTTAAGTGTCCCTTTATAGGTAGGTAGCATAATATCTGACAGGGTATATGATCTTTTCCTTACCAGCTTTAGTAAGAAAACTTCCATTGATCAAAAGTTATTTTGGATTGTATGAAGGTTTAAACACATTAACTTTTTTGCAGTGAATTAAAAAAAAAAAAAAAAACAGGTTCAATTTTGAGTTGAGAATTTGTGATGCTATACATGACATTTATCATTTTGTTTTCATTTATATTTTTATAAGAATATGTTTGAAAACAAAGCATTCCCTGTAGGCAGCTTTAAGAATTGTTTAAAATAGTGTTAAAGATGCTGTTGTGTATGGTGTTATTGAGAATTTATGGTAATGTGTTGTCTGATTTAAGTAGAATTTCATCCATTTTACCGTTTCCCTTAAGGCTGGGTACCAGTGATTCAGATTGAGTTTTGCATTCTTATCACCCTTACGATTTGCATTGCCAATGAAATGCCATCCAAGTAGTCCCATCAATGCACTGCACTCCAGTCCATTATTGGAACGCATGCATGTCTTTTCAGATGTAAGGCATGCGTTCCAATACAGATTTGCAATAGATCACACATAGCAAATAAAGTATGGCAAATTCCTGCGTGTGTTGACGTGTGTACAACTGGGACCTGGCCCTTTAATTAGTCTTTCGAAGTATGAATAAATAGCCACTGGTTTTGAACTGCATATATACTTATATTGGATGGACAGTCTAACTTTTATTAGTTTTCTATTGAGAGGAGGTAATCATCAGATATACATTTTTAGGCGCATGGATTCTCTGGTGCTTAGGTTTTGTCCAGCCATAACTTGTCAAACCAGTATGGCAACTACTTAGCAGCTGTACTTTTAATGAACAAATTGATTTTGATGTTAATGAACGTACAATAATGTAACTTTCTATAGTGCAGAGAAGCTCTGTGCATGCAATTAAATGAAAATGAGATGTCTTGCATGTTAAGCAATGTAGTAGGATCTAAATGTCTCCTTATATTATGCCTACTCGTACCTAAAAAAAACAAAAGTTAAAGGGAAAAACAACCCCAAGGTTAGTTACCTTGGAGGCACCAAAAGCTTTTTTTTGGCATCTCTGTGCTTGCATGTGCCACTAAACATCTTGCATCTTACATAACCCTTACAAGGCTACTAAGGGCTAGGCCACACTGAAGCGCTTTTAAGAGTGATGCGATTGTGATCCGATCACACTAGTCTGGCCCAGTTGATGTGGCCGTGCTAGGGAGCGAGGCGTTGTGATTCATAAAATGCAGCACATGTGTTCTGCATGTTTGTGCACAATCGCATTTACTCCAATTGCGAATCACTGGGTGATCGCAAGCGAACGTAGGGATCGCGTGTGCAAACCCGAGCAGTACAGTGTGGCCTCAGCCTAATAGAGCCAGAATTGGGGAAGTATGTTTCTATTCTTTGTTACAACTGTAATTGCATACTGAGAAGAACACAGCCACTAGTCCTGGATGTAAGTAACTCTTGGGAAAAACTGTACTCCAGTTATTCACATTGCGTACCAACAATACTTTGATTTAACCAAAACAAATTAAGCTCTTATAGTGGCCTCATTGGTGCCCCCTCCTACCCTGTAAATTAGGGTACAGAGCAGTCTACACAGATCTAGAATTAGGATGCAGATGTAATGTTTCATCCATGAATGTATTTGTGTGTACCACTGGGGTATTTTTAGCTATTATGCATTTTCTCTGCCATTCCTTTGGAATAAAGAAGAGCAACATGTTTTTCTGTAAAAGAAAATACATTTGAGGATGCTAAGTAATTGTTTTTCCAGCCCATTACAAAATAACCATCTAATTTTCTTGCCAAAAGCAGTGTTTTATGTTGGATACTTATTCTACTGCTATAAATATATATGTGGGTTTATCATGCACATTTCGTAAAACAAGACACGTGCAGCAGAATGTAAACACTAAGTGTAAACACTATTGTAAATACATTTAAATTGGTGCTGCAGTTAATGCCTTAACCAAAGTTGGTTTGCTTCTAGTTTATTCTAATAAACCATGTTAATTTTCTATGCAGATTCACTTTTTTTCTTGGCTAAATTTTTTTCTACAAATAAAAAGAGACTTTCCAGGAATGTTGTGTTTCATATAGTGTATAAACACCTTTAAATAATGATTAGTGTTGTTGAAAATACAGATCTTGTTGCCATTAATTTAATTGTATTTAGGAACAAAATAACCTATTTTCCTGGTCCATTTATTTACTGATTTTTTCTTGAGAAATGTTTGAGGCAAAGTATTAAATGTTCTCACTGGTAAACCAGTGATGATCATTTAAAAATAAAAAATTCATTAATGCAAAAGCATCAGCAATCTAATGGGAAATATCCTGTGCAATTTTTCAGTGTTCTAATGTCTACAATTATGATGTGTTGTTTTTGTTTTGTTTAGTATTACATGGATGTTTTTGTTCCTGAATAATTCTTTGTATTTTGTAAGCTATTAAACTACACTTTTTATGTAAAGTATTAATGATTTTAAATACGGTCATAATTCATGAATGCATTTATAGAGGGTTATACTGTGATACTTGCTTGAAAATCAATCAGCCTGTTGAATGCTGGTATCTCACAAATGAGGCTAGTAAGTAGAAACATTTTCATTTTTTGTCACAATATGTTAAAGCCACGCTATTCTTAATATAATACACAAGTCTGGATTTCGAATAGGGAGGTGCAGTGGCTAGAATTCTTATTGCAATCACTCGGCTAGGTCACTGATGACTCATTTCTTATATCCCACTGCCCCTCCCATTCCATGCCTGAACAATGACTCAGCAGTTTGTTACAGTGTTAAACTTCACTAACGGGACTTGCGGGGGGTGGGGAGGAGGAATCGGAAACTTATGCCTAATAAGAAATATTATTTCACTGGTAATACAGCAGATTGGAGTAAGGTGAAAGTGCCTAAGAATCAGGAAAATCACATTGTGTGCCTTTAAAGGTTGTGCCACTAACAATTGTTAGCAGAGTGCAGCGGCATATTTCTTGGCAGTTATTTGCCTTTTTTTATTTTTTAGTATCCTGTAAAACAAATTTAGTGTTGGGGTGTTAAGCCTTAGGGAATCATCACCTTTTAAGACCTGTTGAGAATTGATTAATTTAAAAAAAAAAAAAATAATAATCAGAAGAAACATGCACATGACCAGCTTTATTGCTAGTGCCGTGTGGGTTTACCCATATTAAATACCACATATATTAAAGTTAAGAGTCTGTACCACCCTTTTAGAAATTGAAGCCTATGTGGCAAGTCGTGGTGGGAAAAAAATAGTTTTGCCTGAAAAATGTTTTTACAGATTATACGGGGAGAAATAAATCCAAAATGTATCATTAACTGCTTGTTGCCACTTGGCTTCTTGTATCTGTTGCAGCTTTAACATAGCTCTTTCCTATGTCTAGTTTTAGTTACTGCTTTGTTGAAGTGTTCAGTGCATTCTTTGTGCTTGTAAGTAAACTTTGATGCAGGGGAGTTGGTGCACTTAGTTATAATTAACAAAAAGCAAAGATAGAAAATCGAAAAGGATAGCTCCATTAAGTAATATTGTGAGCTGTGATGTGCCATATACCGGTATGCATTAAAAGAAAAGCAATAAATGCAGTAGCTCAACTTGCATTAAAGCCAAGTGGAAACAAGCCATTGAAAGAGGATGTGTGAAATTGTTTGTATTTCACTTTAACAAAGATTTTGTTAAATCTTGAGGTATTTTACTTCAGAGAACTGCAATAATATAATACATTAGTAAGTGTTAACAAATCCTGCAGCCCCTGAAAAATCTTAGAATTTCTCACATCCCCAAATCTGTAATTTCTACAATTTCCTCTGTGTGATGGTGCAGAGGGGTGTACGTTCATTAGTATGCATGCTCTCTCTGGCTGTCCTAGTAATGATATGTGCCAACTCCAATGATCTTAAGAGCATTCCCTTAATCAGGCTTGTCCAGGGCACACTGAAGTACACTGCCCTCTGCACCTACAAATTGCACAGAAATTGAGCTAATAGTTTAAAAAAAACGATTGTGTGTGTGTGAAAAGGTAGGAATAATGTGGAGTTTGTTTAATTCGCCTTTATAGAAAACAAATATTCATGCAGGATAGTGCATATATTTCATTGTATTTTGTTTTCAATGTAAACCAAATCCGCTGCTGCATTCCATACTAGTGTCAATAAGTGGCAAAGAGCTCTTTTTTAAAAATTACTTTCTCATAGATCCCAGCAATTTACCACTAATATTTTTTTATGCATAATGTTTGGATAAGTTGTAGAAAATTTGCTTTCTAATTATCTATAATTATAGCACTGCATCTATAATATTTTGGATTATTAGAGTAAGGGGACAATTTAAGAGCGAAGTGCCATTGTATATTAAACACTTTCCCACCAATACAGAATCCTTTTTATAGCATGTACCTATGTTCATAATATGCTTAGTAAATAAAGATATTTAAAATAGTTTTGTGTTATGTTTTTATTTAAGAAAATGTTTTCTTCTCAACTTTTCTTGACTTAACTTTTGTACATAGCTGGGCTTTAAATATATTTATTTACATCTGCTAAAATGTGATATTCTGATATGAATTGCTTGTATTCGTTATATTTGAGCACTAGTTTTTATAGCAGTCGGAACAAAACTCTCAAATGCGCATTTAAAGGGGTACTACCAACAAACACCAACTGGGAATACACCGAATAAAAGATTAGAAGAAGAAAAAAAAACTACCTATAAAAAATTTTTTTACTTGTTCCCCTCCTTTTAGATGACTGTAAGGCTTAGGCTGGGTACAGATGTGATGACATTTGTCCTGGCCAACCGTTCGCCACTAGCAAGAGGTCAACCTGGACACTGTCGGTCACAGACTCGCAGCAAAACTTCGCTGCGATTGATCGCCCGTGATTTACCGACATACTTGATTGCCCCTTTGTCCCACACCATACAATATTTTTGTATGGCAATCTGATGATGTTGGTTGGCCAGAAATATTGTGTGGTTTGTGCCCAGCCCTTTCCAGCTAAAGAAATAAATAGATTTTACCTACAAGAAATTCAGATTGTCCTGAATTAGACTATCATGGTCCATTAATTTTGCAATTGTAAGCCGGTCACAAAAAAAGAACAGCTGGGTGGTTCCTAAAGAATTGCTTGAATGTAGCAGGATCGGTCTGGAGGTGAGTTCTAATGTATGGGCACCTTAACTCTCCCCATTCTACAAATGTAGATCGTGCTGGACAACTCTTGATATATGTCCCCGTAGCTGAAAGCAGAGGAGGAACCAAATGTAACAGAAAAAAATGCTAGCGAGCTATGGCATCAGATCCTTACTTTCAACAGGCTTCAGGACTCCATATTACTGTCCATGGCACTACTCTCCACACCCAGACTCACAGAGTCTGGGAAAAAACAAATTTACCTACTTGACTACCCCGGCTTACCCCTAAAACAGCACTGGCACAACAGTGCCTTCTCGGTACTGGCAGATTTACTTGGCAGTACGGACTGGGAAGCAAAAGGAATATATTTATTCTGACAAATAAGTACAGCAAATAATCAAAATCTTTGAGAAACTCCAAAGAGAGTTCCAGCATTCCTACTACTATAGGTATCTTCAGCTAAGACTGAAGGCATACTTCTGCTTAAAAGCCGAGGTATGCAGAGCCTTGTCTCCAGGTTATACACAAGCCTAATCAATATAAAAACTATGCACCAAAGAAATGTCATTCTTCAAAAATGGAACATGCACATACCCAATATTACAGAAGAGGACTAGAAGGACATTGGATTGGTTCATACACAGGCACACCCCCCCCCCCCCACACACACACACAGAGCAAATAGCTGGCGAATACAACTATACATCGCACATCAAGTCTGTTTAAGCCCACAAAGGTTCAAAACCTTACAACACAAGCACATCCAAAAAGCTGCCCAAAATTCAAAGAAGGAAAGGAAGATTTCTGGCACCTTGTATGGAACTGCCCTAAAATACGGTGACCTTTCAAACATACTGTATTACCATGGCCAGTCCCAATAGATCCCAAGTTTTGCATTTTTGGCATTAACATCTTAGAACTGGACAACTTTGTTCTCACATTTCTACTGCAAATGCTTTTCCTAGCAAGGAAAGTAATTGTACTGAAATGGATGGCATCTGACTACCCAACCCTAGCAATCTGGATCAGCCTAATGAACAATGTCCTCCAATACCACAATGTAACAAATAAACACTAGCAAACCCCAGATTCTTAAACCCCACAGCATGCAACTCCCCACAAAAACAACCCCCCCTCATGTGCACACATCCCTGCGCGTTGTTCCCTACCTGGACCCCCTGTCGGCTTGTTAGATAACATCACATAACATGCACAAGCAGGTGGGTCCGGTGTCAGTGCTTATTTACAGCTCTGGCTTAGTATATAGGATAGGAAATATTCTGAAAAATATAATAAAATCTGGAAAGTGTGGACAGAGTGATCACTTACAACAGGTGTGGGACCCTAGTCCGAGAGCTGGCTGGACATAGAGCCATTAAAAAAATGGTTGTCATGTAAATAGTTTGTTCATAAAACAATGGTGGACAGGGTGGAGGGGCTGGAGCAGGACCAACAGGTTATGAGAATAATAATGAAAACATCTGTATCTGATGTGACAGGAGACCTGAGAAAGTAATAGATGGTATATATGATTCTGACTGGTTCCTGTGTGATTGATTCTAGTCCGTTTGACCAGCCCAGAGATAACAGGGTGTGGCTCCATAGGTAGAGGAGAGAATGAACAACAGAGTTTTCTGGATCTCTCAATGTGTGTTTGCTTACCCAGAGAGTTTTGTGTTTTTTTTCTGTTTTGTGTTTTTTTTTTTTCAAGCTGAGGCCTGCTTAAAAGTGAAACCCACAACTCAGTAGCCTGTTTTCTTTGCTCAAATGTGCTTTAAGGCTCTTTGATCTGGGAGAAAACTGTTCTCGCTACCCTATAATGCTACACCGTGGATTACGAGAATTAGTAACAGACACTGATCTTAAAAGAGAATTATACTTGTGCAGTAAATGACTGCCCTTGGCCATTTTAAAGCTCCTCCCTATCTTCATTAACATATGTTCTCCAGTGTCAGCGATGGAAGAATCTTCATTGACAATGACTGTGGGAGGAGAATGAAGTTGGTTGCTACATGAATATAATTCTCCTTTAAGGATTCCGTTATATCTGTCTTTAATTCCAGTACAGGAACAGTATCACCTCAACACATTGAGTTGGACAGTGTACACCAATCACTACGCTCAATGATAACACTACCTAGAGTAGTTATCTGTCGGGTTCACTACTATACTCAAAAAGAGGCAATCATGACCCAATATAGAAAGATCTCCGCCCTCACACATGAAGGGACACCCATCCAAATATGTCCGGACCTCTCTGCCTCCTTGATGTCTAGACAATGCCAGCTCAGACTCCTTCTCCAAGCTCTAAATGATAGAGGCCTCAAATACCACTGGCGATACCCATTCCAATTACTTGAACGATTTGAAGGGGCCATCCATGCTCTGAACTACCCAGAGGACTTAACCTCCTTCTGTTAAGCCCTACAACTTGACAATATCTCTCTTTCAGACTGGAAAGGGCGTCCAGATTTACCCCAAGGAGCCCAGGACACATGGCTTACTATTCCACCCAAAAGACAATGCCCATCTTTGGACAAGGGCCAACACCTCAGAGTCAGTGCTATTAAGTGCCACTTTGAGATTGGTAGTATCTCAAGGTGGGGCATCTCAAGCAGGGGCATCTCTAGGGTTTTTGCCACCTGAGCCAAACTTTTGATTGCTGCACCTATGTACCACTAGGTGCAATAAAGTGTGCGACCACACAGTTTAACATTTGGTCTTTTTTAACTTCACATCATAGCAGTATTTGTACAGTGCCTAAAACATTTATCCGTAATTCCTTTAGAATTTCAAACTATGTTGAAAATAAGATGTGCCCAGCTATGCACACACATATCATTACCCCACTTACCTTATGACCATTAGACCAGGGCCTGCATAAAGGCATCAGTTAATGCAGAGCTAAAATGAAAAACTGTGGGTGTGCACACGCTCACGCAAGTTGATTTTCACTCTGCCTGCCGCTTTTATATTACAAAAAAGTCAGTTCTGCCGCCTCTATGATATTTAGCAGGGTGCCACCATGAGCATTTTGCTCATATTGCCTCATTAGAGAGATAACCCCGGGTATAAGTACACCCACTCAGACCGGTAATGTACCTCACAAAGGTTGGTAACATATGTGCCCCAGACAGACTGGTAATATTAGTGTTACACAGTGATTAGTAAAATATAAGTGTCCTCACAAAGACTGGTATAGGGGAGATGTTGAACTACACAGATTTAGAAAGAGGGGTAAGGGATCAGGGGGCTAATAGGATAATGGAGAGAGGAGATGGGTATGAAGCATAGGGAGGCATGTACATCCAAGTAAGGAAGTAAATTAAATGATAATCTGAAATGTATGTTTACAAATGTAAGAAGTCTGGCTGGAAAATCTGGGGAACTAGAACTAATAGGTTTAAAAGAAAGGTATGATGTGATTGGTATAGCAGAAACATGTTTAAATGATTCACATTACTGAGCAGTAAATATGGAAGGATTCTCCTTATTTAGACATGACAGAGTTAATCAGAAAGTATGTATGTATGTTAAGAATTTAAACCAAAAGATTAAATAAATGTGGGTATAAACAATAAGGCAATATGGGTGGAGCTGTTTATGGGAAGAAAGAAGGTGGGTAAATAAATTGTTGGTGTCTGTTCTAAGCCACCAAATGCCAGGGAGGAGGTGGAAATGAATCTCTATATACACAATTGGTAAAGGCTGCTGGTATGGGGCATGTTCTGGTGATGGGGGATTTCAATTAACCCGACACTGAATGGAGTATGTGAACTCCCACCTTTTTGGCTAAGATTTTGACATTACAGTCTTCAAAAGTATGTCCTTTACATAATGTCAACATATTGGCAAAATAACAGCACAGTTTAAAAGAAGTGTCAAGAAACCAATCCTGAATTATGTCTGACATGTACAAAGCTGTTTTGATGCCTTACCCTGGGCAGCTTTGATAGCACCTCTTAGCTACAATGCATTCAGGGGGTCCCTGGCACCTTTCTCAATATTTGTAATAGAAGAAGTGAAAGAAGGGGATGCCAGGCAGCACTGAAAATATAAATCTAGTGCTATTTTATTGTGACATGTTTCGAACTAAAAGTCCTTTCTCAAGCCAGAAAGGACTTATCTAGTCCGAAACATGTCACAATTAATATCTGTTGTATTCAATTAGATCAACTGGACTTGAAGTTTAGTTCTTTAAGACGTTTAGCTAGTAATCCGACTGGCTTTCTCAAGCTGTTTTGACACCTTACCTTGGGCGTTCCTATAACACCTCTTAGCCACTATCCAATCACGCCCTTAACAACTGGCTGTGATGTGCTAATTGGGATTTTCCAGGGTACATAATTGCCAACAGATTCTTGTACAAATCATTCTGAATTGAGAAAGCCTGTCGGATGACTAGCGAAACGTCTTTAAGAACTAAACTTCAAGTCCAGTTGATCTAATTGAATACAAAAGATATACCATGACCTGGATGAATGATAACCTTCACAAGCATATGTGACAATTAAATAGCATTAGATTGTATTTTCAGTGCTGCCTGGCGTCCCCTTCTTTCACTTATTCTATTACAAGTATTTATGAACTGTGGGGTGTGGAGCAGCTGGAAAGTGTGGACCCTTTAAAGGAATACCTGGCCCGGTGTGTACCTATCATTGGATTGCCCTTTCTTAATATGCTGATTGAGACACATTCCAGGGTATTTAATGCAGAACAAATTCTTGTACAAGTTATTCTGAATTGAGAATGACTAGCAAAACATCTTCAAGAACTAAACATCTTAAAGAGTATGTCCACTCACAAAAATGACATAATGTAATTTTAAAGAGTACCATTGCTGCATTATGTACCTTAAATCTGAGCCTCCTCTGCTCTCTCCTTTAGAAGTTACACCCTGCGATTTCTGTACAGGCTGTAGCTGCTCCAGTTTCTCATGCCCACCTGTCCTTGCATTCACCGACGCACGTTCGCCAATCGCGCATGCGCAGTGACTCAGTTTTTGTAGTCTGCGATTCTTTACCCTGCTTGTCTTGCAGAGCCAATGGGAAAGGTAGTGTCACAGTGCTGCTGAGAGGATGTCTGATATTGAACGGCCCATGTGTTTTGCGGTTATCATAAATGCCTCTGGGCAGGGTTTATTTGGGAATGGGTGGGTGTGTATCCTTTATATGTGTATTAGTGTGTGTGGTCCTCTCACATGCTAATTACTGACAGCCCACCCAGCTAAGTGATAGACACGCCCCCTGGAACAATTGCAAATTCTAGAGACTGCTTGTCAGGAAAGTGTGTAGTGACTTGATAAGAATGGGTTAACTATTGGTATTAGTTCTTGCAAAGGACCAATAAAAATACCATTCTACCCTGGAACAGTCCTATTGTTTATATTACAATTAGTGATGCATAGAACCAGATCTTCTTTTCCAGACAATGTGGTGCCGAACCGTGTGTCTGGAATTCTCTTCAGCTATGGGTCTGGTGGGTACTAAGAGGTCATTTTAAGGACAGTCATACATGCAAAATAATTGTATTTCGGTATTGGAATGTGTAAGATAGAAACCAATATTATATTTATGAATGGAACAGAAGGCCCTTCAATATGATACCCAACATGGAGCCCTTATTCCCTTGCCAAGGCGAGTCATTAATATCCGGGGAAATATGGATAACACACAGGTCATGTTTGGTATTGGAGGAATTGATAATTAATACAGGAGAGGAATATGTGATCAATATCCCAGTACAATGTACATATCTACATTTAAATGGAATCTGTCTAACTGAGGGGAAATGAATGCTTTTGGCTAGTCGTAAATCTAGACATTGCTAGACACTCCCACCTAATGCAATAACCAGGAGTAGGAGGTGTTTCATCAAATGGTTTAAAAACCATTGTATCCCCTACATCTTTGTTCATACTTAGGGGACATGCTAAAAATGTGTGTATGGACCCAATGTTTCTTCCCGCCCCGGGATACAGGACTTCTTCTAGTGAGTAGGGTCTGTGAATATTTTTATCCTTTTTATTTTCTATAACTGTTGTACCTATTGTATCTCATTTTATTGTAACACCATTTTCTTTTATTTTTGTATTATATGCACTGTCCACCTTTTGGAATATTAAATCTAAAATTTAATAAGTTTTGTCTTTGATGCTCTAAAAGAACTCAGTGAGCCTCTGATAAGTTTATATGTGTTTGAATGGAGTGTGCAGTGTAAATGCTAATTAACTCTGTGACTGCATGTGAAGGACTGATGCTAATTAACCAGTTAGTTGCTGGAGTGAATGGTGTAGTGTTAACCATTTAGCTGCCAGGACAGGGGTGGGCATAGTCAGTGAGAGTCAAGAGGGGGTTTTTGGGGTGTCTTTAAGGCCGTAACTTAAAGTGGTGGCAGCGGATACCGATTAATTAGTCAGATCACGTGCCAAGCGAACTGGCGTTCGTGACAAATTGGCTGGCAGCGTGTGGGATAAATTATTTTTTATTAGAGCATCAGTGCTTGGATTAAGTATTTAACCCTTGTACTAAAGAACTGTATCCTTGCGAGGGTATCAGTCTTCAAAGACAAACTCAGTGCATTTATTTTTAAAGACATACGTACAAACAGTTGTTCCCCCCCCCCTTCTCTGTTTTTCTTTTCTATCTTTTATTTGGCAAGGTTAGCTGAGGATGGCAAATTTTACAAGAGACAAACCAAGGAGGTCCTGATCAATCTCTGTGAGGAAAGACGTATTGATGTCCTGGACAAGTCCAAGGAGCTGCTGATAAGGGCATTGTTGGAGAGTGACCAGGAGCAGCAGAACTACACAACTCAGTCGGGAAGCGATGTGAATTTAGCTATCCCAGAAAGGACTGTTAACCTTGGATTCTCTCAGCATGAGAATGCTACAGTGCAGGAAGACTGTACTTCTTCCCTGCAAAAGGATTTACAATTGTTGGGTTCAGATGACCCACAGCTACGTCTTCAATTGATCTTGCAGCATCAGGAGAGGGAAGCAGCTGAACAGCAAGCCCAGCGGGAAGCAGTTGAACGGCAGGCACAGTGAGAATTCGAAGCTGCAGCCGCAGACCGTGCATTTCAACTGGAGTTAGCAAAGCTCCAGCACCAGACCCAGTCTCCACAGTCCAGTGAGTCCAGAGAGGGTCCGTTTGCTTTGCATGGTTCACCCAAGTTTCCTGTGATGGACAATGATAGCAATTTGGACACTTTTTTGTTGAGTTTTGAAAAGTGCTGCAGACAGTATCAGTTGCCACAGGAGCAGTGGGTACGATACTTGACACCTGGATTAAAAGGCAAAGCCTTAGATGCCTTTGTTGAACTACCACCAGAGCTTGATGGGGACTATGAGGCTTTGAAACAGGCTCTGATTAAGAAGTTTAACCTCACGCCAGAGGTGTATCGCAAAAAGTTTCGAGCATTGCAGAGAGGTCCCACTGACAGCTACTCAGTTGTTGTGAGTAATCTGAGAACCAGTTTTCGCCAGTGGATTAAAGGACTGTCGGTTACCAAATTTGAGGAGATGGAGGATCTTATGGTAATGGATCAGTTCCTTAATATCTGTCTGTCCTGGAGATGTGCGACAGTTTGTATTGGATCGGGAGCCAAAAACAGCGCAAAAAGCAGCAGAGGTCGCAGACACCTATGCAGCCAACAGGGTGCCAACATATCCAAAAGGTCCAACTCTACAAAGATCACCAAGCTGGAAGGATCGTCACCACAGGGAAGCAGCACAGCAGAATGTCAAGGCTGGTGAGAATTTGTCTGAAAGGCCCAGTGTGAGCGTTAACCATGGAGATACACGCAGATGTTTTATATGTAACCAGACGGGACATGTAAGAGCTTCCTGTCTAGAAAGAAAGGGACCAGTGTCACCTGTCAATCCAGTGATAATGCTCGTATCTGGTAAGACAGAGAATTTATGTCATCATATGCAGACTGTGACTGTGGGGGATAAAGTTACCCATGGGTTACGGGACTCAGGAGCTAACTTGTCTCTGGTGCGCCCAGAGATGATTATCTTTGGGGACATTATTCCTGGGAAGACTTTTTTGGTAAAGGGAGTGGGTGGGAGTCATCCACGGGTGCCTGTGGCTAATGTTTACTTGGATTGGGGTGTGGGGAGAGGTCTGAGGGAAGTGGGGATATCCAATGAAATTCCTGTCGATGTGTTATTGGGGAATGATTTGGGGAGAATGGTCTCTGCTTTTGTGCCAAATGATCCGGTCTCACTAAGTCCAGCCGCGCTGGAGTGTGACCACCCAGTGCAATCAGTAAAGGGAACAGGTAACAAGGGGCAAGGTAACTGGGAGGGAGGGCTGAGAGACCAGAGCAGATGTCCGTCAGTGCCAGAACCAGTATTGCCTAACTGTGTGAATGGAGAGAGAGAGGGGGATCCCCAAGTCCACTCTCTGGTTGAGTCAGGTATAGTACCTGTAGGTAGGGATTGTCACAGTAACTGGGAGGGAGGGCTGAGAGACCAGAGCAGGTGTCAGTCAGTACCAGAACCAGTACTGTCTACATGTGTGAATGTAGAGGGGGAGGAAAGGTATCCCCAGGGTGATGTTCTGGGTAAAGTACCCGTAGTAGAGAGGGATTTCCAGAGTAGGATCCCTGATCCTGTGCCCAATCTGCCTGAGGTCCTGGATAGCAGTCAGGAATTAGTGCAGGAGTGTGTGGGGCAGGATCCTAATGTATGTTTCCACTCATACTGAGGGAGAAGAGGGTAGCTGTGGGCATGCGGTAGCGCCAGTACCAACCTCAGTGGTGGGTGGAGAAGAAAGAGCAAGGTTTAAAGAGGGACAGCTAACAGAGCTAGGGGTGTCCCAGGTAGATGAAAAGAAGGTAGCTATCCCTGAGGACCAAACCATACCAGTAACAGTCACTGGTTTGTCCCAGTCTAAGAGGGAGCAGGGATATGGGGAGCAGGAAGGCAAGGAAAGGGTTAAGAGTGACCAGTATCTGTCTGAGTTTAGACCCAGGGGATGGGGAACTTTAGACCCACAGGATACAGGTAGCAGTGAGGATAAAGGAGGATCTGTGCAGCAGGAGAGTGTGTCAGAGGGAGGACAGATGCCTGAGGTTAGGAGTGGCTGGGTACAATCCCCTACATCAATGTACTCCAGGTGGTGAATACAGAAATGTACCTGTCAGCACACAGAGTGGTCACACAAATGGTAGTATGGGTGGTTTGCTCTCTATATCGGAGTGTGTACAGACTGGGCATCAAGAGGTTAACCAGTCTACTTGGGTGAGTGAATGTGAACCCAAACCCAGTTCTCATAACCACAGTAAAGAGGATGGTGGTTTTGTAAAAATGTGCAGGTGGAGTCACATCATGGAGCAATATGATTTACATTCACAGAACAAAGGGAATGCAGGTGGATATTGGTGTCTATCAGAACCACCTGATTATGGACGCAGTAGAAGTGACCTGTGAGTCACATCCCGTGCGCCAATTTTAAAGGGGGAGGTGTCAGGAAAGTGTGTAGTGACTAGGTAAGAATGGGTTAACTATTGGTATTAGTTCTTGCAAAGGACCAATAAAAATACCATTCCACCCTGGAACAGTCCTATTGTTTATATTACGATTAGTGATGCATAGAACCAGATCTTCTTTATATGTTTATATGTGTTTGAATGGAGTGTGCAGTGTAAATGCTAATTAACTCTGTGACTGCTTGTGAAGGACTGATGCTAATTAACCAGTTAGTTGCTGGAGTGAATGGCGTAGTGTTAACCATTTAGCTGCCAGGACAGGGGTGGGCATAGTCAGTGAGAGTCAAGAGTGTTTTTGGAGCGTCTTTAAGGCCGTAACTTAAAGTGGTGGTAGCGAATACCGATTAATTAGTCAGATCACGTGCCCAGTGAATTGGCGTTCGTGACACTGCTGCAAAGACATGCCAATGGATTTTTAAAAAATAAAGTTAGGGGGAGGGTTGGGGGGTTAATACAACAGTATAATTGAAAAAAAAAATGATTGCATTTCCATGAGTGGACATACCCTTTAAGTCCAGTCCATATTATAACCTTTATGTTTTGATAGGTACAGAATGGAAAAAAACAAACAAAAGGCAGTAGTAGGCTATTTTGTATTTTTGTATTCCTGGAAGGCTGTCAGCAATGCATGCTAATTGAAAAATAAACTGCAGGGTAACAAGCAGTTTTCAAAGACTACTAATTTGGTGTTGAGACAACTGTATAGAAAATACTCTGTGCATACATTCATGCTCACAAGGCTCTTTAAAGACCGCTTGGACTGATAGTTGTACTGGTAACAATTTTAGTTATATTTCTTACATGTACATAAAGCTAAGATAAGCTTTCACAGTATGTTTTTAAAAAATGTAAGTTTAATTATCCTGTAAATTTGACACTAATTTGCAGCACAAAACGTGTAATGGATCGGGACATCAACCCAGCACATGCTGACAGCGAGTATTAAAAATAGTACATCTCCTTGGGTCTGCACTTTCTATCAAAATGGATCAGACAGATCAGCACAAGCAAGGAACAGCAAGAAAACGTTAAGTGTATACAGTAAACATCGTATGTCGCCCTCCACAACAACAGAAACATCCATGGCATCAAGGTAGGAACAGTTGAAACAAAGCTTTCACTCTTCGCTGACGATACATTACTCTTCCTAACACAACCATTAATATCCCTCCTCTCAGTATATCAAACATTAGAACAATTCGGTCAAATCTCAGGATTCAAAGTTAATCATAACAAGTCTAAAGCCTTAGGGATAAACATTCCACAAACATTACAGGATAACCTACAAACCTCTTTCCACTTTAAATGGACACCAGACTCACTGAAATACCTGGGTATATACCTCGGCAGGAGCAGAGAAAGTCTTCTACTAAATAACTACACCTCCACCATTTCCAATCTCATACACCTGTTACATCCAATGGAACTCATATCCCATTTCCCCTTATGAGAAAAATAGCAGCAGTTAAGATGACTAAACTACCAAAAAATGTATACATATTTAGAGCTCTCCCCATAACTGTTAAGGAAAATTACAAATAGCAATAAATACATTTATTTGGAAAGAGGGGAGACCTTGCATAAAATTTTCAACACTGGCAAGACACAAACAGAAAGGGGGCTTCGCAGCTCTAATCTTATTCTTATATTATAAAGCAGCTAGACTCTCACAATCTTTACAGTGAATATGGGGCCCAGGGATAATAGGCTGGGTTGACCTTGAAAATAAACTTCTCGCTCCATTACACTCTTCTTCAATTTTATGGGTCCACTCACCAGACAGATCACCATATAAAGACCACCAATATGCCACTATACAAGCCTCTTTACAAATTTGGGGCCTATGTAAATTATAAATTAACACAATTACAAATTAACGACAATATAAATTAACACACATACTTCCCTTATTTCCACTTCTTCCATACTCCCTATTTTTCATTACATGACTCCAACAAAGAAACCTCATTTTGGAAATCCAAAGGAATAACCACAATCAACGATATACAAAAATTATACAACGGGAGGAAGCTACTCAAAAAAAAAGTTAGCCCCTACCCGATGGTACTCCTACACACAACTCTCAATCTATGCTAAAAAATTCTAAATAAAACTAGAGATCAGAGGTCCACAAGGTTTAAGATTATCACAAAACAAACCCGATCCACAAATGTTTTTTTTCTTTATTATATCAAATAATATGGCACGATAGGCATACAATAAAAATACCCCCAACAGTTAAATGGGAGACAAGGCTAGGACAAACATTGGAGGATTTCCAATGGATCTCTATCTTTAAAAATATGGCGACCTGCTCATCAAATATAATAATGAAAGAAAAGTCCTACAAAATACTGTACGACTGGCCTTCTTGAATAAAATCAACTCAACCATACCAAAGAGATGCTTAAAGGGCATCTATAGTGGAAAAAACACATTGCCCCTTTGCAAAGTTAAATTCATGTACTCTGTGCTGCCTTAATCCTATCTCTGTTAGTGACTCTGTTTAACCATGGTGTCAGATCTGTGTGCAGCACTCCCCCCTTCCCCCTCCCCTCTGTTACTTCCTCCGTGTCTCAACTCCGGCTAACCGACAAGCTTATCATGTGCAGTGGGAGTTAAGAGTTCAACATCCTGAAAAACACACCCACGCACAGTGGCCTATAGAAAGCAAGCTGTCCTGGAGACAGGAAGAAGAAGGAGAACAGTACAGTTTATGATCTCTCACTTTGTGACCCATCATCAATCAGTGAAAGCTATTAAGAAAGGGGGGTCAAGTGCAGCCTCATATCTACCATCAAAGATACCTCTCTCCCCATGCTAATGCTGTTATCTCTGTTTTTTTTTTTTTTAATTCAACATTTTTATTGTTTTTCATTATTGCATATTTTAACAATCATAATTGTTGCATTTTCCGTTGCTTGGTTTATAATAGGGAAACAAAGATATTAGAGAGAGAAACAAAATGGGGGAGAAAGGGTAGGGGGATAGTAGTGGATGCTCTGGTCTCGCTCCTGTGGTTTATATATTTTGACATTTTGCATTTTACTTTGTATCTTGAGTTATATACTTTTGTTACAGGTTATTAGTTCTGTAGAAGGTTTTTGTATTTATCTAAGTCCGTAAATAGTATCCAAGTAGTCCATTGTTTATTGAATTTAGATATTTTGTTAGTTATAGTGGCCGTAAGTTCTTCCATTCTCATTATTTGGTTTAGTTCGTCGATCCATGCTTTACTTGTAGGGGGGGGTTGTTGCTTCCAGTATCGTGGTAGGACTGCTCTTCCGGCTATTAGGAAGTAGCAGAGAATACTTGTTTTGTAGTTTGATTGTGCTTCTGGGAACATATTTAGCAATATCATTTGAGGGGTACATGTGATTTGGTCTAGTGAAATTTCATTATATATGTCTATTACCGTATATACTCGAGTATAAACCGTCCCGAGTATAAACCGAGGTACCTAGTTTTAGGGAAAAAAGTAGAAAACACACTGACCCGAGTATAAACCGAGGGGATTTATTTGCCACTAAGATGTTTGGAAACTACAACTCCCAGCATGCTTTTTGCTGGGAGTTGTAGTTTTCAAACATCTTGTTGCAAATACTTACAAATAAGAGTAAAACCTTCTTTATTTGTGCATACTGTAATGCCCAAATATAGGAGGATTTACCCCTATTTGCAAGTATTTGCCACTTAAGATGTTTGAAAACTACAACTCCCACCAATAAAGCATGCTGGGAGTTGTAGTATTCAAACATCTTAAGTGGCATACATACAGTATGCACAAATAAAGAAGGTTTTACTCCTATTTGTATGTATTTTCTACTTAAGTGTCCCTTGTAATAAAGTAAATGTTTCCCTTACCTTGTCCGGTGGCCGCGCGATCCGCATCCTTCTCCACAGCCTCTGCGCATCCGGATGATGTCACTACCTGGCGCTCTCACTTTGCGGCACCGGGTAGTGACATCATCCGGATGCGCAGAGGCTGTGGAGCGAGGATGCGGATCGCGCGGCCGCCGGACAAGGTAAGGGAAACATTGACTCGAGTATAACCGAGGTAAGATTTTCAGGCTTTTTTTAAAGCCTGAAAACCTTGGTTTATACTCGAGTATATATGGTATATTGTTCCAGTATTTCTTTATTGGAGGGCAGTTAAACCAGATGTGTAAGATGGAGCCACCTGGTTGTTGACATCTCCAGCAGGAATTGAGGGGTAAATTTTATGTAGAGTAGTAGGGCATCTGTACCATCTGCTTAGTAGTTTGTAGTTTTTTTCTTGGGCCTTGCAGGCTATTGAAAGTTTGTGAGTTGTGGTGAAGCATGTTTCCCATTGTTCTTCTTTGAATGAGCAGTTTAAATCTTTCTCCCATCTGTTTGTAAATGTCCGAATTTTGTAGTATTCTGTATATTCTTGAGATTGGGGTTCAGAGTTTTGTTTGCAAACCGAGTCAAATGTGAAGGGGGATATTTTGAAGTCTTTTTTGTTCCTTGTTGTTTGGATGTAATGTTGGAGTTGGGCATATTGGAAGAATGCCATTGCAAATGGGGTTTGATTTTCCAAGATATTGCTCAGGGGAGTAATCTTATTGTTTTGTATTAGTTGACCAATTCGTGGTGTTTCTGTTTTTTCCCAGATTAGGAACGAATCCGTTTTGTGTCCTGGTGGGAATTGCGATGTATGAAGGATGGGTGTCATGTAGCAATGCATATTAGATATATCGTATCTTTTTATTGCTTTGTCCCAATTTCAGAGAATATGGGGGAGCAAATATGATGTGTCCATAGATTGTTTGCGGTCTGTTGTAGATATCCAGGGGAGTATAGTTAGTGGCGTTGTGGCTAGTTGCGAAGTTATTTCTACCCACAGTTTGTCCTTTGGGTGGTGTAACCAGTCAGATATGTGGGCTATTAATGCAGCTGTATGGTATTTTCTCATATCTGGTAGATTTAATCCTCCTTTTTCTTTTCTTTTGGTTATGTTCGAAAATTTTTGTCTGTGTTTTTTTTTTTCCCCAGATGTATCTTGTCATTTGTTGTTGAACAATTTTGAAAAATTGTGTGGGCAGGAGGTTGGGTATAGTCTGGAACAAATAAAGTCTTGGTAATATATTCATTCGTATTACATTTATTTTACCAAACCATGAATGTAATCTGTTTTCCCATGTGCACAGGTCTGAGGAAATGATGCCCAGAAGAGGGATAAAGATTTTTTTATGAAGTTTGTTTAGGTTAGCTGTGAGTTTAATTCCCAGATAGGTGATGTTGTCTTCTTGTATTTTGAAGGGAAAGTTGTTTTTTATTGATGATATGGTTTCGTCAGGGAGGTTTATGTTTAGACAGTTGGATTTCTGGTAGTTAACTTTGAAATTGCTAAGTTGTCCGTATTGTTGGATTTCTGTGAGAATGTTGGGGATGGATATGTGTGGATTTGTAATAAATAACAAAAGGTCATCTGCATATATTGCCATTTTGTGTGATGTGTGGCTGATTTTGATACCTGTAATGTCTGGAATGTTTCTTATTGCATTTGCCAGGTGTTCCATAGTTAATATATATAAGTAAGGGGATAGAGTGCAGCCTTGTTGTGTACCATTAGATAGCTGAAAAGGTTTAGATAATGTGCCATTGATTCTAACTCTCGCAGAATTAGAGTTATATAGTGCCATGATTTTATTTAGGCATGTTGGGCCAACTCCAGCTTGTATGAGTGTCTGTTCAAGGAAGTTCCAGTTGACACTATCAAAGGCCTTCTCTGCGTCTAGGGAGAGAAGGCACATTGGTATTTTGTGTTTCTGAGCTTGAGCTATCAGCATAATTGTTTTGATAGTGTTATCCCTTCCTTCTCTCTGTGGGACGAAGCCAACCTGGTCCCTGTTTATCCATGAAGGGATGTGTTTTTGCAGTCTTGTAGCTATCATTTTGGCATATAATTTTATATCTATATTAATTAGTGAAATGGGGCGGTAGCTGCCGCATGTAGTGGGATCTTTGTTGGGTTTTGGTATTACTGTTATGTGTGTTTCTAATGATTGCTTGGGGAAGGGGTGGTTGGGAGAAACCTTGTTGAAGGCCTCCAGTAGTAGTGGGATTAGTTCTTTCTGGAATTTTTTATAAAAGGGGGGCGGTATATCCGTCCGGTCCTGGGCTTTTGTTTCCTTTAAGGGTTTTGATTGTTTGTGTCAGTTCTGATATAGTAAAGGGTGATTCTAATTGTTGTTGTGTTTGTTCTACTGTGAGTGTGGGTAAGGCTGTTTTCATGATGTATTCCTGGGAATTTTCATTTTTGTTAGCGGTATTGCTAGTAGGAGATGGAGTTTTTAAGGAGTATAATTTAGCGTAAAACTTCTGAAATTCTTCAGCGATGTCCTCAGACCTGTGCACATCACATCATTAGCTGTTTTAACCTTAGGGATATATGTTCTTTGCTTTCTATCTCTTAGTGAGTTTGCCAAGGGTCTGACGCATTTATCGCTGTATTCATACATTATTCTATTTTTGTAGTCCTGTCTAAGACAGTATTTTTTGTTGAGAGTGGATGTAGATGAGTTCTAGCTTTGTATAATTCTTGTCGAATTTGTAGGTCCCTTTGTAGTTTATGATTAATTTCTAGTTTGAGTATGTCTGATTGGAGCTGTTTTATATTTTCTTTTTTTATTCTGGTGCCGTGTTTTATTAGTGTGCCCCTGATGATGCATTGGTTTCCCATTTGTTTGGTACTGATGTTGTTTCGTTGCTGTGTGTTTCTATGAACGTCTCGATCGTTTGAGTTATGTCTTGTATGCATGTTTGGTCTTTTAGGAGATGGTCGTTAAGCCGCCAGCTCCAAGCTGTTTTTGTATAGTTGGGTATTGTAAGTGTTAGGTACATGGGTGCGTGATCTGACCATATGGTAGGACCTATTATGCATTTAGGTTTTCATGACAATAAGTTATGTGATGTGAGGAGTAGATCGATTCTGCTATAGGTATCATGGGGAGCTGAATAACATGTAAAATCTCTTGTAGTTGGATGAAGGGTTCTCCATGTATCTATGAGTTGCAGGTCGTGTAGTTTTCGTTTGAATTTGTTAAGTGTTTTATATGGTATGTGTGAGTGTCCTGACGTAGAGTCTATGTTGGGGTCTATTACAAAATTGAAGTCTCCTCCTAGTATAATGTTGCCTTCAGCAAAGTTGATCAATTTCTCTAAGTATTGTATACCTGTGGTAACTTGAGAGTGATTGGATAGGTAGAAATTTGCTAGTGTTATTATGTGGTCGTTAAGAGTGATATTTAGAATAATGTATCATCCATTATTGTCAATTATTGAGTTTTTGATTGTTAATGGGAGTCTTTTGTGGAATGCTATATAAGTTCCTTTTGTTTTTGCTTTGGTGTTAATGCTATAGATCCATTGGGTGTAGTGTTTGTCTCGTATTGATGGAATTAGGTTCGTTTTGAAGTGTGTCTCTTGCAACATGATTATGTCTACTTTTTCTTGTTGCATATGATGTAAGATTTGAGATCTTTTTTGTGGGACATTCAGTCCTCTAGCATTTAGGGTGCAGACCCTTAGTTCCGACTCCATTTTTTATTTTGGGGGTTGTTTGTTTTGGTGGTTGAACCAGAGCGTCCACTTTGAGGGGGGGTTAGGGGTATGGTTGGGAGAAGAGGGAGAAGGAAAAGGAAAAGGGGGGTTAGTACAATTAACTTGTGTCTTCTTGTCTTGTGTTACCTGTGGGGAAAAAAACATATATGCATAGCAATTCTTTGCTAGGTTGTGGTAAGTATTGTAGTTAAGACCCATTTTTAGAAAATACAACTGTAACATTATCAACAAAAGTAATAAAAAAAAGAAGTAAAGTGTCACAAACCTTCCAGGCCGAGACGTCCAGCCACCTATCCGTTACCGTAAAACACACTCCAAGCAACCGACAGGCGGACGGAATAGATCAGACCCAGTGGGGTTAGTGAACAAACGGTATACTACACAATTAATATTAATTAATATCACTATACTCTCTGCCACCACATTCCGATAAAAACAGCGGAATGACCTGTTACCTATATCTATGGGGCTATCCGCACCCCTACCTCTAACAACCTGTAAGAAAATTGGTTATTCACCCCTAATATTCTATACACAGTTATACAGTATATCTATATACCTAAACAATACTTCTCTATAGTAGCGTACTTCGAAGACACAGGTTCGTTTTGGGATATACTCAGAATAGGACAATAGCCTATAAATGATTTTATATCATTTATTAAAAGTTGGTAAAAATAGTGCATAAAAAATATAAAGAAAACTAAAGCAATTTACTGAACATAAAGCAGTAACACAGGTGAGGGTAGGAAATGGATAAAAGAAGCAATACTTAAGGATAATTGGCATCTGAAAAGTCCATGAGCAGAGTCCAGAACTTGTTAATCCAGTTATGGGAAAAGTCCAAATAATAGTTCCTGCTGTAAGCCAATATGGTCCGTCCTGTTGGCTAGATGTTATTGAAGATGTTATGACAAACTCCTGAGCTGAGACCCGTTTCTAATTTATCCTTTGCCAGAAAATGGGAGCGGTCTGGTCTCTTGAGGGGGTGGACTTGGTTCTGGTTGGTTCCTATTTTTGGAGGGAATTTTAAATGTCCAATTCCCCTCCAGTCCATAATCTGTGAACCATACATGTCACATTCAAAATAATAGCATGATGGTCCATGACTAATTTTACCCAACAGAATAAGACCAAATATATATATCTGGTAGATCGTAGGCCTAGGAAGGATAATATCCCAAGTTTGGTTCGGGCTATGATATTATATCAGGTATCTATAAATGCAGAATTAATGACTGGATAAACTGGGTTCCAGGTAGGTGAGACAAGTCGGTACAACCCAAACATCATGTATGTAGGCCTTAGTAGAGGCTGGAAACCTACCTTATGTCGTTCTGGTCAACTATATTTCCCATTTCTGTCATGTTTGGTGTCTATCAACTGGTAAATTCATGACTAATTTAGTGATTTCCAGTTGGTAGCACCTTGGACCACAGAGATATGTTCTGTAAAACATAATGTCACTGCGGGTGTGTCTTCCGAAGGTAATCACATATCTGACACATACAAACATCAGGGAGCGGACCGCTCCGGAACACAGGACTCAGACGCGACAGGCAATATAATCATAACCTTTTATTCGGAACTCCATGTAAACATCAACAATTAGTGCGAGAAAACCATCTCAAAGGTGCAACAAACAGGTGGTCTGACGCGTTTCACGGCATCCCGCCGCTTCATCAGAGACTCACCAAGGGAGAGGATTATCCCATAATTCCTTCACCCTTATATACCCAAAAACCCTAATTAACCCTTGAAGTGTCCATTAAAAAAAGTGTATAGTGTAAAGTGTTACAATTAAAACTATGTGATAAAGGTGTACCGATTATATATTGTATACGATCCTCCTGTGTAATCCTTAGTGTTGCCATTCATATGTATGAATAAATATATATTATATACTGTGTGTAAATAATTTTATTATATGTAAAAGATATATGTGTGTGCTCCCATCATGATCAATAAATAAATAATTATAACAAGTACTAAAATTACCATATGTGATATATACTTCCATAATATCCAATTACCATAAAAATATCCCATAATATAAATGTGATAAAAATTCATGTATTTTTTGAAGTGCTAAAATCTATACTATTTATAATAATAAAATGTGAATGTGTAAATAATCATGAAGAATAATAAATCTAAATACCAATTTAACCATACTCTTCTAAATACTTATAATAAAATACAAAATATAACAAAGGTAACAGTTACAACAACCAGTTGATTAATTATTTGATTATTTCTGGTAACCATGATCCTATAGTGTATACCTATTATCTGTTATTTTAAATTAAACCATATATAATCCAATATTATCTAAATACATTATTTTCCTTGTTATATATAATAGTAACACCCAATCATTATGATCAGAAGTATAAGACATGGTATGTCAAAGATATAGCAACTACTATCACAATGTATCTATGATGATATCTATGATATTATCCATAATCATATACAGGTGTCACCGGTTGTAGTATATTAAGTAGGCTGTAAGAATTATTATTATTCTCCACTATTGGGGTCTACTAGAACTTATAGTTATTCCCCACTATTAGGGTCTATTAGGGTATCCATATAGCATAATAAATATATCAGAGTTTGGTAAAATATCCATAATACACAATAAATATATAGTAACCGTAGTAAAAAACCATATATGCATGTAATAATTCAATACAACCAGACCACAATCCCTGCTCACTATACAGAACAATAGTAACAAAGATAACAATAAATTACCAACATATATACTGGCCCTAGTATATATAATTTTATAAATACAATCAAGGGCCAGTATATTAAATCATAAATATTATTACATAAATACATACAGTATATATACTAGCCAAAAGGGTATGAAAAACAATATATCTCTAAACCACATATTTAGTTAGGTACCAGTTAATAGAATTAATATGAGACTATGTTTAGTCCATAACCAACTAAGTTCCATTTCTAAATTAGTCCCTGTGGGTTAATGTTTGCATCTTAAATATCCAAAAGGCTTCTTTTTTCAACAATCTCCTATGTAAATCTCCTTTCCGTATAGCTTGTCTACTTTATCTATAATCTGGAATTTTATATTGTTACAACTCGCATTTTCTATATCTAATGGGCCAAATTAGCTGATTTTCTATCCCCTTTTTTATGCATTAACATGTCCATAATTCTTACTGCTGCAGCAGTATATATAGTATATATATTTATTCATACATTTGAATGGCAACACTAAGGATTACACACGGAGATCGTATACAATATATAATCGGTACACCTTTATCACATAGTTTTAATTGTAACACTTTACACTATACACTTTTAGCACTCGTATTTTATGATCCCTGTAGTCCTGATACCACCTGACCTAGTGTTTGTTGCACCTTTGAGTGTTTTCTGGCACTAATTGTGATGTTTACATGGAGTTCCGAATAAAAGGTTATGATATATTCGCAAATTGGTTTTGTTGAGACACTTTTCGGAGATAACCAAAAGACACTGATGTGGGAGAATCATTAACACCCCATTATGGGGGAGAGTACACAAGAAAGATGATATTGAGTATACTCTGATGAGCTACTTGATATACAGAATTTAATTACCTTACATGATTATTGGAACATAGTGATACATTACAGGATACAGAATTTAAGAGTATCACACATACGAATTATAGAATCCATCATTCTTTTATCCTTTAAACAGTAAGGTGCTCTATATAGATCTGTTTCTACAAATTGGTTTGGGAGATGTTAAAGAAATTTAAATGTAATAACCTCACCCATAATGAAATTCTAGCCCTAGAGAATTTAGCACTAGATCATTCCTTGGTTGTAAAAAACTCAATAAGGGTGGATCTATAGTATTACAGGATGCACAGGATTATTATAATGATATTATGGACAATTATCTGATCAGAATATATATCTAGTACTTCAGAAGACCCAATTATGACCTTCAAGAACAAACTATTGATTTAGGGGTAAGCTTTACATATTATCTAAACAAGAACAGGATTATCTTTGGGTACAACATCCGGTTACACCAATATTTCATACCTTACCCAAGTACACAAATCCCTTGAAAATGTTAAGGGATGACCAATTGTGTCTGGAATAGGCTCATGTAATGAGCCTCTGTCTAAATTATATTGATACCCTTGTTTATGCCTATGGTACTGAAATTACCTACATATTTAAAAGATTCCACGGATATATTGAATCATGTGGAACAGATCCAATGGAAAAGCACTTATAGATGGATAACATTGGATGTTAAGCGTTATATTCGTCTATTGATCATAATAAAGGCTTTAAAGCAGTACAATATTCGCTGCAATATAATGATTTATATCCCAAGGAACAGAAATCTTCATCTTAAAGCTTTACAATACCTTCTCACATCTAACTATTTTATGTTTGATAATAAATATTATCTACAATTAAGAGGGGCCACGATGGGTGCATGTTTCTCACCAACCTATGCTAATTATCATGGGTTGGTGGAGCATGCATCCATCTTTAGTCATGACAACCACTTTAAATCCAACATAGTATTCCTATATAGATATATATATGATCTTATCGTGTTATGGGATGGTGATAAAGAAACGGCATTGGCATTTTGTGAATATTGTAATAATACAGGGTGGGGCATAGAATTCACCCACCAAATAGAGGAGCACACCATAGAATTCTTGGATATAGTTTAACAGCTGAGAATGGAAGGATTACACACAGACCTTTATAGGAAACCTATTTCTCGTAATACATTGTTCAACATCATCTGCACATAATGTCTCCACTATTAATAGTATACCATATGGCCAATTTTTGAAATAAGAAGAATCTGTAACAGTTGGAACAGGTTCAACACACAAGCAATGCTACTATGGGACAGACTTATAGAAAGAGGTTATGATACCAATATTGTCAAGATAGCATATGATAGTTTGTTATGTTGAAACGAAGTGTACTGCTTAAACGCACCAAGAGAAGTATGATAAGAACACAACTAAAGCACCGCCATATTTTATAAGTACATATAACAGGCATAGTTCGATGGTCCGTAAGATTATTAAAAAACATTGGAATATACTTAAGATGGACCACAAGTTAAAAGATTGTATAGGTCCTTACCCTAGTTTTACTTATAGAAAGGAAGGAGCATAGGATCTATGGTCTCTCTAGTTTGTTTGTAAAACAAGGGGATGAGAATAATAAAACACAACCATGGCTTTTTGAGAAGGGATGTTATGTATGTGGATACCCCAGATGTAACTATGCAAATATCTGGAAGTGTCCAAAAATTTAAGAGTACTACTAGCGGGAAATTTTTGATATAACGCAATATATGAATTACAAATCTAAATTCGTGGTCTATATGGCTACATGTCAAATATGCTATAAACAATATATAGGTAAAACAATTAGAGCTGCAGCAGTAAGAATTATGAAAATGTTAATGCGATAAAGAAAGGGATAGAAAATCAGCTATTTCGGCCCATATGATAATAGAACATAGCAGTAGTGACATATAAAATTCCAGATTATAGATAAAGTTGACAAGCTATACGGAAAGGGATTTACATAGGAGATTGTTGAAAAAGAAGCCTTTTGGATATTTAGATGCAAACATTAACCCCACAGGGACTTAATTTAGAAATGGAACTATTTGTTATATGGACTAAACATAGTACCAGTTAATATGAATTAATTATGAGACTAACTAAATATGTGGTTTAGAGATATTATGTTTTCTCATACCCTTTTGGCTAGATATATACTTGTATTTTTATGTAATAATATTTATGATTTAATATACTGGCCCTTGATTGTATTTATAAAATTTATATACTAGGGCCAGTATATATGTTGGTATATTTATTGTTATCTTTGTTACTATTGTTCTGTATACTGTGAGCAGGGATTGTGGTCTGGTTGTATTGAATTATTACATGCATATATGGTTTTTTACTACGGTTACTATATATTTATTGTGTATTATGGATATTTTACCAAACTCTGATATATTTATTATGCTATATGGATACCCTAATAGACCCTAATAGTGGGGAATAACTATAAGTTCTAGTAGACCCCAATAGTGGAGAATAATAATAATTCTTACAGCCTACTTAATATACTACAACCAGGTGACATCCCTGTATATGATTATGGATAATATCATAGATATCATCATAGATCACATTGTGATAGTAGTTGCTATCTTTGACATACCATGTCTTATACTTCTGATCAAATGATTGGGTGTTACTATTATATATAACATGAAAATAATGTATTTAGATATTATATTGGATTATATATGGTTTAATTATAAATAACAGATAATAGGTATACACTATAGGATCATGGTTACCAGAAATAATCAAATATTAATCAACTGGTTGTTGCTAACTGTTACCTTTGTTATATTTTGTATTTTATTATAAGTATTTAGAAGAGTATGGTTATTAATTGGTATTTAGTATTTATTATTCTTCATGATTATTACACATTCACATTTTATTATTATAAATAGTATAGATTTTAGCACTTCAAAAAATACATGAATTTTTATCACATTTATATTATGGGATATTATTAGGTATATTGGATATTTATGGAAGTATATATCACTATGGTAATTTTAGTACTTGTTATAATTATTTATTTATTGATCATGATGGGAGCACACACATATATCTTTTACATTAATAAAATATTTACACACAGTATATAATATATATTATTCATACATATGAATGGCAACACTAAGGATTACACAGGAGGATCGTATACATATATAATCGGTACACCTTTATCACATAGTTTTTAATTGTAACACTTTACACTATAACACTTTTTTTAATGGACGATTCAAGAGTTAATTAGTTTTTTTGGTATATAAGGGTGAAGGAATTATGGGATATCCTCTCCCTTGTGTGAGTCTCTGATGAAGCGGAGGGATGCCGTGAAACGCGTCAGACCACCTGTTTGTTGCACCTTTGAGATGGTTTTCTCGGCACTAATTGTTGATGTTTACATGGAGTTCTGAATAAAAGGTTATGATTATATTGCCTGTCGCGTCTGATGTTGTGTTCCGGAGCGGTCCGCTCCCTGATGTTTGTATCCAGTTGGAAGTATCGTAGACCTGGCTGGGGTCTCGTTTTGGGAAGGCGGCACCTGCACGAACAGGATCACGCACGAGCGGAACACAGCACAGAGTGGCTGTGTACACGGACGCCTTTGGTGAGCGCTCCTGGTCGGGACCCCGGTACGTGTGTATTTTCTACATATCTGACACAACCCTCAGTCCAGCCTACACCTGTTGGTGATTGGTTGGAGTAAATTATTTGCCCTCCTTTTGCCTGGGGGTAGATAAGGAGCCCACACGCTACTGGAAAGGAAGCTCTGATTTACATCTTATGAAAACATCAAAGTGGATTACAAGAGTTACCTTTTTGGAGCCAAGGAACTCTTTTTCATCAAATGGACTTATTCTTTTAAGGACTTGGACTTTGACCAGCATCTAAGTATTTTTCCCTTTTATCCCTTTATTTTACTGTTGCTTGTCTTTATGTCTGTTTGTTAAATATTTTTTGTAATCACTATTGCACCATTTTTGTTTTATTAAACGATACTCTATAAAATCGTTAAGCTGATTCTCCTAGTGCTCTAACAGAACCAAGTAAGAATCCTGTCCTCTGAGACGCTACATATAGTAATTGCATTTAGTACTTGTTTGTGTTATCTGGTACTATTCCTGCCTGAGTGGCAGCGAGTGTACAGGTATTTATATTATTTTTTTTACATTTCTAGCCGTTAAGGCTGGTATCGGTTCCACGCCGTTAGTAAGTGGGCTATTCAGTAGTTTATATACCGGTAAGGGTATATGTTAGTGATGACAACCTTCAACACCCGTTTTGACCCGGTGAGCTGGGAAAGCCTGTTGGGTCTGAGGTTGAGAGTGGTGGTATATCACTGGTATTGGCTCCCACAGCCGTTAGTGTGTGGGTGGTGGCAGTGTTTTTTATATACCTGGTAGTGGTATATGGTAAGTGACGGCACCCTGAACCTGGTTTTGACCCTGTGAGCTGGGAAAGCTCCGTTTGGTCTGAGGTTGAGAGCTGTAGTTCCATCACAGGGGTATTTATGAAACCTGAAATAATTCTACATCCGAATTATTAAGGAATATGAATTACCTTTGATCTGCCAGTTGGTTTCTGCTCAATTCCCTACTAGGGAAATTCCCTGCTGTGCTGGTGCCTACTAGCCTGTAACATGTATGTATATTACGGATTTCACACCTTGCCCCTTTGCAGGTAAGCTACTTAACACCAATGGGAATGGCTTGGGAAAGGAAGCACAGCTTACAAGTTAACATGAATTAACCCTGTGATTACCCATGACAGGGAACAATGTGGGAGCTGCCATACTGCTGGACCATGGCAATAAGGTGAAATAATTGAAAATTAGGAGTGCCATTTCAGACATGTGTGTATGGGGTTTTACATTGCACTCCTGTTCGTCACATAAAGGTTAACTGGCCAGATTGTGGACTGGCCGAAAATCTTCAACCAAGAACCTCCTCCTTGCCCTCGAGAGGTAAGATACCCTTTTGGGGTTGTAGTTTGGCAGGTGCCCATTGGTAAGTATTTTGTCCCTATCTGTTTTCAAATAATATAATGAACACTGACCCCTTGTGTTCGTGGTGGGTAGATGTTAAGAGGTAGAGTCCTCTTTGATTATAAGATTTAGTTGGTGTAGGCCTTTTCATTTTGGTAGAGAGTTTTGTGGTGAGTGGGCAACATCCTCTTTGTGTTGTTTTGAGATTCCATGTCTCCTTCTGTTGGTATATGTGGTGTAGCTGGGTTGACCCAGTCTGGGAGGGAGACTTTGGGAGCCCCAATTTTCCTAGAAATGAGTGTAAGTTCTCTGGTGTCTTTGAGTACTGCTGTTCTGCCATCTTTTTGTGCAATCAGTGAAAAGGGAAGCCCCATTTGTATTGAATTTTTGTTCCTGGAGGACTGTGAGCAGGGTTTTAATGCTCGCCTCTGCTGTAGCGTCCTTCTGGGCAGTGTCGGCAAATATAGATATTTGGTATTATTGAAAATGAGTTTGGTACGTCTCTAGCTTTTATCAATTTGCACTTAATAGGATAAAATGGATGCAACAGACACATCTCTCTGCCTAGTGTCATCCATGTCCCCTTGGCGTAATGCTCGTATGCTCTGTCATTTTTTTGGTGTGTCCTCTGCTGCCCCTAGTATGGTGTTAAATATTTTTGTAGGACAGTAGGCAGGTCTGTTTGTGGGTTTAGATTCAGGGAGCCCCCTTACTCTGATATTATTTTCTACGGCCTTCGATTTTTGAGGTCGTCGATTGGTTGAGTAGTGAGTGTATGAGCTTTTTGTTCAGACATATCTGTTCCTATTTGGGCTAATGCTTTTTCGTGCTCTTGGTTTTGGCTCTCTAGTTCCACAACTCTATTGCCTATCGCTTTAATATCGCAGCGTAGGGAGGCTATTTCTTCTTTACATGTTTGTTCTACTTTAGTTAGAAGTTTGCAAAATCACCTTTGGTTGGTAGGGAGCGTAGTACAGAGCGGAGATCATCAAGTGATTCAGTGTCCTTCTCTGAGCCGGACGAGTCTGGTTTTCCCTGTGTGCTGTACTCTGGCGGCCTGTGTCAGTGGGCGCCGCCATCTTGGTTTTGTATCCGTTTTAGTTTTGTTGAAAAGGTGGGTAAACCTTGGTTTGGGGGTCTGCTTTGGGGGCTGGTGTTCTGTGCCGCTTTAGGCTTTCCCATGGCTTTGTTGGGGTGTTTTTAGCTTTTCTGGGGTTGTGTGCTGTGTTAGATAGGGATCTGGTCCGGGAGCTCCTCACACCATGCGTCCTTGCGGGACCCGTGCCAAGCCACGCCCCCGTTATCTCTATGTTTATTACAGAGGAGAGGGGATCACATCACAGGGATTTGATTGACAGTCCAAGTAGGAGTAGAGGAATGCAATTCACGTATTTTTCTAACTGGTGTATCTCAGGACAGAGAGGGAATCTGAAAAAAAGTGATGACACTCTAGGGTTGTGGGGAATTATAGAACACATGGAAAGAAAGAGAAAAAGTTCATTTTCCCACTATAGATGGCCCTTTAAGGGCTGTGGGCAGCAAGCGGACCAACTACATTGCTGGTGGCGTTCCCAGAGGTGGAAACTTCTGGAGCGTATGCTCAAAATTATTACAGGAGTTTTAGCAATGCCCGTCCAACTATCACCCCTTACGGCGCTATTCAATTTCCTATCCAAAATCTGAATAAACATCAAATTCCCTAGTGGGACAGTCTCATAGCAAAATCCTGGAAAGGAGAGACCAACAAAACCAAAACCGATAGCAAAAGTATGGTGATCTACGACCACAAGTATCTAGTAGAATAAAACTTGGGAATATGGATAACTGAGAATGCACCCCAGGGAAACTATAATTTTAACGGCAGGGACTCCCTCGGGGGAGCACTGCCTGGACCAAGACAATCAAGAACACTACTATACTACTATAGGTTCTTGTTCTTATTATAGGCTGTTGATGGCAAAGACACATTTATCAAAAATAATTGGACCAAACACAACTGTTATTTGTATATGTTATAATTTATTTCATGTTATAACCAAAAAACAGAATTTCTCATTGATCTTGTGTAATCCTTAGTGTTGCCATTCATATGTATGAATAAATATATATTATATACTGTGTGTAAATAATTTTATTATATGTAAAAGATATATGTGTGTGCTCCCATCATGATCAATAAATAAATAATTATAACAAGTACTAAAATTACCATATGTGATATATACTTCCATAAATATCCAATATACCATAATAAATATCCCATAATATAAATGTGATAAAAATTCATGTATTTTTTGAAGTGCTAAAATCTATACTATTTATAATAATAAAATGTGAATGTGTAAATAATCATGAAGAATAATAAATACTAAATACCAATTAATAACCATACTCTTCTAAATACTTATAATAAAATACAAAATATAACAAAGGTAACAGTTAGCAACAACCAGTTGATTAATTATTTGATTATTTCTGGTAACCATGATCCTATAGTGTATACCTATTATCTGTTATTTTATAATTAAACCATATATAATCCAATATAATATCTAAATACATTATTTTCCATGTTATATATAATAGTAACACCCAATCATTATGATCAGAAGTATAAGACATGGTATGTCAAAGATATAGCAACTACTATCACAATGTATCTATGATGATATCTATGATATTATCCATAATCATATACAGGGATGTCACCTGGTTGTAGTATATTAAGTAGGCTGTAAGAATTATTATTATTCTCCACTATTGGGGTCTACTAGAACTTATAGTTATTCCCCACTATTAGGGTCTATTAGGGTATCCATATAGCATAATAAATATATCAGAGTTTGGTAAAATATCCATAATACACAATAAATATATAGTAACCGTAGTAAAAAACCATATATGCATGTAATAATTCAATACAACCAGACCACAATCCCTGCTCACAGTATACAGAACAATAGTAACAAAGATAACAATAAATATACCAACATATATACTGGCCCTAGTATATAATAAATTTTATAAATACAATCAAGGGCCGTATATTAAATCAGTAATATCATTGACCATAAACATACCAGGAATATATCTAGCCAAAAGGGTATGAAAAACACAATATTCTCTAAACCACATATTTAGTTAGGTACCAGTTAATATGAATTAATATGAGACTATGTTTAGTCCATATAACAACTAAGTTCCATTTCTAAATTAGTCCCTGTGGGGTTAATGTTTGCATCTTAAATATCCAAAGGCTTCTTTTTTCAACAATCTCCTATGTAAATCTCCTTTCCGTATAGCTTGTCTACTTTATCTATAATCTGGAATTTTATATTGTACTACTGCTAGTTTCTATTATCATATGGGCCGAAATTAGCTGATTTTCTATCCCCTTTTTTATTGCATTAACATGTTCATAATTCTTACTGCTGCAGCAGTATATATAGTATATTTATTCATACATTGAATGGCAACACTAAGGATTACACAGGAGGATCGTATACATATATAATCGGTACACCTTATCACATAGTTAATTGTATACACACTTTATGCACTTATTGTTATACTTTACAGCTATAACTAACGCGTCAGACCACCTGTTTGTTGCACCTTTGAGATGTTTTCTGGCACTAATTGTTGATGTTTACATGGAGTTCCGAATAAAAAGGTTATGATATATTCGCAAATTGGTTTTGTTGAGACACTTTCGGAGGATAACCATAAAGACACTGAGTGTGGGGAGAATCAGTTAACACCCATTATGGGGGAGAGTACACAGGAAAGGATGATAGTGAGTATATCTCTGAGGAGCTACTTGATTACAGAATTTAATTACCTTACATGATTTATTGGAACATAGTGATACATTACAGGATACAAATTTAAGAGTATCACACATACGAATTAAAGAATCCATCATTCTTTTATCCTTTAAACAGTAAGGGTCACTATATAGATCTGTTTACACAATTGGTTTGGGAGGATGTTAAAGAAATTTAAATGTAATAACCTCACCCATAATGAAATTCTAGCCCTAGAGAATTTAGCACTAGATCATTCCTTGGTTGTAAAAAACTCAGTAAGGTGGATCTATAGTAGTACAGGATGCACAGGATTATTATATGATATTATGGAACAATTATCTGATCAGAATATATCTAGTACTCCAGAAGACCCAATTATGACCTTCAAGAACAAACTATTGATTTAGGGGTAAGCTTTAACATATTATCTAAACAGAACAGGATTATCTTTGGGTACAACATCCAGTTACACCAATATTTCATACCTTACCCAAGGTACACAAATCCTTGAAAATGTTAAGGATGACCAATTGTGTCTGGAATAGGCTCATGTAATGAGCCTCGTCTAAATATATTGATACCTTGTTTAATGCCTATGTACTGAAATTACCTACATATTTAAAAGATTCCACGGATATATTGAATCATGTGGAACAGATCCAATGGAAAAGCATTATAGATGGATAACATTGGATGTTAAAGCGTTATATTCGTCTATTGATCATATAAAGGCTTTAAAGCAGTACAATATTCGCTGAATATATGATTTATATCCCAAGGAACAGGAATCTTCATCTTAGAAGCTTTACAATACCTTCTCACATCTAACTATTTTATGTTTGATAATAAATATTATCTACAATTAAGAGGGGCCCGATGGGTGCATGTTTCTCACCAACCATGCTAATTTATCATGGGTTGGTGGGAGCATGCATCCATCTTTAGTCATGACAACCACTTTAAATCCAACTAGTATTCCTATATAGATATATATATGATCTTATCGTGTTATGGGATGGTGATAAGAAACGGCATTGGCATTTTGTGAATATTGTAATAATACAGGGTGGGGCATAGAATTCACCCACCAAATAGAGAGCACACCATAGAATTCTTGGATATAGTTAACAGCTGAGAATGGAAGGATTAACACAGACCTTTATAGGAAACCTATTTCTCGTAATACATTGTTACAAGCATCATCTGCACATAATGTCTCCACTATTAATAGTATACCATATGGCCAATTTTTGAGAATAAGAAGAATCTGTAACAGTTGGAACAGGTTCACACACAAGCAATGCTACTATGGGACAGACTTATAGAAAGAGGTTATGATACCAATATTGTCAAGATAGCATATGATAGAGTTGATGTTGAAACGAAGTGTACTGCTTAAACGCACCAAGAGAAGTAATGATAAGAACACAACTAAAGCACCGCCATATTTTATAAGTACATATAACAGGCATAGTTCGATGGTCCGTAAGATTATTAAAAAACATTGGAATATACTTAAGATGGACCACAAGTTAAAAGATTGTATAGGTCCTTACCCTAGGTTTACTTATAGAAAGGAAGGAGCATAGGATCTATGGTCTCTCTAGTTTGTTTGTAAAACAAGGGGATGAGAAATAAAAACAAACCATGGCTTTTTGAGAAGGGATGTTTGTATGTGGATACCCCAGATGTAACTATGCAAATATCTGGAGTGTCCAAAAATTTAAGAGTACTACTACGGGCTGAAATTTTTGATATAACGCAATATATGAATTACAAATCTAAATTCGTGGTCTATATGGCTACATGTCAAATATGCTATAAACAATATATAGGTAAAACAATTAGAGCTGCAGCAGTAAGAATTATGGAACATGTTAATGCGATAAAGAAAGGGGATAGAAAATCAGCTATTTCGGCCCATATGATAATAGAACATAGCAGTAGTGACATTATAAATTCCAGATTATAGATAAAGTATGACAGCTATACGGAAAGGAGATTTACATAGGAGATGTTTGAAAAAGAAGCCTTTTGGATATTTAAGATGCAAACATTAACCCCACAGGGACTTAATTTAGAAATGGAACTTAGTTGTTATATGGACTAACATAGGTACCAGTAATATGAATTAATTATGAGACTAACTAAATAGTGGTTTAGAGAATATTATGTTTTCTCATACCCTTTTGGCTAGATATATACTGTATGATTTATGTAATAATATTTATGATTTAATATACGGCCCTTGATTGTATTTATAAAATTTATTATATACTAGGGCCAGTTATATGTTGGTATATTTATTGTTATCTTTGTTACTATTTGTTTTATACTGTGAGCAGGGATTGTGGTCTGGTTGTATTGAATTATTACATGCATATATGGTTTTTACTACGGTTACTATATATTTATTGTGTATTATGGATATTTTACCAAACTCTGATATATTTATTATGCTATATGGATACCCTAATAGACCCTAATAGTGGGGAATAACTATAAGTTCTAGTAGACCCCAATAGTGGAGAATAATAATAATTCTTACAGCCTACTTAATATACTACAACCAGGTGACATCCTGTATATGATTATGGATAATATCATAGATATCATCATAGATACATTGTGATAGTAGTTGCTATATCTTTGACATACCATGTCTTATACTTCTGATCTAATGATTGGGTGTTACTATTATATATAACATGGAAAATAATGTATTTAGATATTATATTGGATATATATGGTTTAATTATAAAATAACAGATAATAGGTATACACTATGGATCATGGTTACCAGAATAATCAAATATTAATCAACTGGTTGTTGCTAACTGTTACCTTTGTTATATTTTGTATTTTATATAAGTATTTAGAAGAGTATGGTTATTAATTGGTATTTAGTATTTATTATTCTTCATGATTATTTACACATTCCATTTTATTATTATAAATAGTATAGATTTTAGCACTTCAAAAATACATGAATTTTTATCACTTTATTATGGGATATTATTATGGTATATTGGATATTTATGGAAGTATATCAATATGGTAATTTTAGTACTTGTTTAATATTATTTTATTGATCTGATGGGAGACACACCATATCTTTACATTATAAAATATTTACACACAGTATATATATTATTTTATCTACATATGAATGGCAACACTAAGGATTACACAGGAGGATCGTATACAATATATAATCGGTACACCTTATCACATAGTTTTTAATTGTAACACTTTACACTATACACTTTTTTTAATGGACGATTCAAGAGTTAATTAGTTTTTTTGGTATATAAGGGTGAAGGAATTATGGGATAATCCTCTCCCTTGGTGAGTCTCTGTGAAGCGGAGGGATGCCGTGAAACGCGTCAGACCACCTGTTTGTTGCACCTTTGAGATGGTTTTCTGGCACTAATTGTTGATGTTTACATGGAGTTCTGAATAAAAGGTTATGATTATATTGCCTGTCGCGTCTGAGTCTTGTGTTCCGGAGCGGTCCGCTCCCTGATGTTTGTATCCAGTTGGAAGTATCGTGAGACCTTGCTGGGGTCTCGTTTTGGGAAGGCGGACCTGCACGAACAGGATCAGCACGAGCGGAACACAGCACAGAGTGGCTGTGTACACGGCGCGTTGGTGAGCGCTCCTGGTCGGGACCCCGGTACGTGTGTATTTTCTACATATCTGACACACCCTCAGTCCAGCCTACACCTGTTGGTGATTGGTTGGAGTAAATTATTTGCCCTCCTTTTGCCTGGGGGTAGTAAGGAGCCACACAGCTACTGGAAAGGAGCTCCTGTTTACATCTTATGAAACATCAAAGTGGATTACAGAGAGTTACCTTTTTGGAGCCAAGGAACTCTTTTTCATCAAATGGACTTATTCTTTTAAGGACTTGGACTTTGACCAGCATCTAAGTATTTTTCCCTTTTATCCCTTTATTTTACTGTGCTTGTCTTTATGTCTGTTGTTAAATATTTTTTGTAATCACTATTGCACCATTTTTGTTTTATTAAACGATACTCTATAAAATCGTTAAGCTGATTCTCCTAGTGGCTCTAACAGAACCAAGTAAGAATCCTGTCCTCTGAGACGCTACATATAGTAATTGCATTTAGTACTTGTTTGTGTTATCTGGTACTATTCCTGCCTGAGTGAGCGCGTGTACAGGTATTTAGTATTATTTTTACATTTCTAGCCGTTAAGGCTGGTATCGGTTCCACGGCCGTTAGTAAGTGGGCTATTGCAGTAGTTTATATACCTGGTAAGGGGTATATGTTAGGATGACAACCTTCAACCCGGTTTTGACCCGGTGAGCTGGGAAAGCTCTGTTGGGTCTGAGGTTGAGAGTTGTGGTATCATCACTGGTATTGGCTCCCACAGCCGTTAGGTGTGGGTGGTGGCAGTGTTTTATATACCTGGTAAGTGGTATATGGTAAGTGACGGCAGCCCTGAACCTGGTTTTGACCCTGTGAGCTGGGAAAGCTCCGTTTGGTCTGAGGTTGAGAGCTGTAGTTCCATCAAAGGGGGTATTTATGAAACCTGAAATAATTCTACATCCGAATTATTAAGGAATATGAATTACCTTTGATCTGCCAGTTGGTTTCTGCTCAATTCCCTACTAGGAATTCCCTGCTGTGCTGGTGCCTACTAGCCTGTAAGTGTATGTATATCAGGAGTTTCACACCCTGCCCCTTTGCTAGGTAAGCTACTTAACACCAAATGGGAATGGCTAGGGAAAGGAAGCACAGCTTACAAGTTAACATGAATTAACCCTGTGATTACCCATGACAGGGAACAATGTGGGAGCTGCCATACTGCTGGACCATGGCAATAAGGTGAAATAATTGAAAATTAGGAGTGCCATTTCAGACATTGTGTATGGGGTTTTACATTGCACTCCTGTTCGTCACATAAAGGTTACTGGCCAGATTGTGGACTGGCCGAAAATCTTCAACCAAGAACTCTCCTTGCCCTCGAGAGGTAAGATACCCTTTTGGGGTTGTAGTTTGGCAGGTGTCCATTGGTAAGTATTTTGTCCTACTGTTTTCAAATAATATAAATGAACACTGACCCCTGTGTTCGTGGTGGGGTAGATGTTAAGAGGTAGAGTCCTCTTTGATTATAAGATTTAGTTGGTGTAAGGCCTTTCTTTCATTTTGGAGAGTTTTGTGGTGAGTGGCAACATCTCTCTTTGTGTTGTTTTGAGGATTTCCATGTCTCCTTCTGTTGGATATATGTGGTGTAGCTGGGTTGATCCCAGTCTGGGAGGGAGACTTTTGGGAGCCCCAATTTTCCTAAAATGAGTGTAAGTTCTCTGGGTCTTTGAGTACTGCTGTGTTCTGCCATCTTTTTGTGCAATCAGTGAAAAGGGGAAGCCCCATTTGTATTGAATTTTTGTTCCTGGAGGACTGTGAGCAGGGGTTTTAATGCTCGCCTCTGCTGTAGCGTCCTTCTGGGCAGGTCGGCAAATATAGATATTTTGTATTATTGAAAATGAGTTTGGTACGTCTCTAGCTTTTATCATTATTTGCACTTTAATAGGAAAAATGGATGCAACAGATCACATCTCTCTGCCTAGTGTCATCCATGTCCCTTGGGCGTAATGCTCTGTATGCTCTGTCAATTTTTTTGGTGTGTCCTCTGCTGCCCCTAGTATGGTGTTAAATATTTTTGTAGGACAGTAGGCAGGTCTGTTGTGGGTTTAGATTCAGGGAGCCCCCTTACTCTGATATTATTTCTACGGCCTCGATTTTTGAGGTCGTCGAGTTGGTTGTGTGAGTGATGAGCTTTTTGTTCAGACATATCTGTTCCTATTTGGGCTAATGCGTTTTCGTGCTCTTGGTTTTGGCTCTCTAGTTCCACAACTCTATTGCCTATCGCTTTAATATCGCAGCGTAGGGAGGCTATTTCTTCTTTACATGTTTGTTCTACTTTAGTTAGTAAGTTTGCAAAATCACCTTTGGTTGGTAGGGAGCGTAGTACAGAGCGGAGATCATCAAGTGATTCAGTGTCCTTCTCTGAGCCGGACGAGTCGGGTTTTCCTGTGTGCTGTACTCTGGCGGCCGTGTGTCAGTGGGCGCCGCATCTTGGATTTTGTATCCGTTTTAGTTTTGTTTTAAAAGGTGGGTAAAACCTTGGTTTGGGGGTGCTTTGGAGGCTGGTGTTCTTGCCGCTTTAGGCTTTCCCATGGCTTGTTGGGGTAGTTTTTAGCTTTTCTGGGGTTGTGTGCTGTGTTAGATAGGGATCTGGTCCGGGAGCTCTCACACCATGCGTCCGTGCGGGACCCGTGCCAAGCCACGCCCCCGTTATCTCTATGTTTATTACAGAGCAGGGAGAGGGGATCACATCACAGGGATTTGATTGACAGTCCAAGTAGGAGTAGAGGAATGCAATTCACGTATTTTTCTAACTGGTGTATCTCAGGACAGAGAGGGAATCTGAAAAAAGTGATGACACTCTAGGGGTTGTGGGGAATTATAGACACATGGAAGAAAGAGAAAAAAGTTCATTTTCCCACTATAGATGCCCTTTAAGGGGTGTGGGCAGCAAGCGGACCAACTACATTGCTGGTGGGCGTTCCCAGAGGTGGAAAGCTTCTGGAGCGTATGCTCAAAATTATTACAGGAGTTTTAGCAATGCCCGTCCAACTATCACCCCTTACGGCGCTATTCAATTTTCCTATCCAAATCTGAATAAACATGCAAATTCCCTAGTGGGACAGTCTCATAGCAAAATCCTGGAAAGGAGGAGACCTACAAACCAAAACCGATAGCAAAAGTATGGTGATCTACGACCACAAGTATCTAGTAGAAAAAACTTGGGATATATGGATACTGAGAATGCCACCCCAGGGAAACAGTTAATTTTAACGGCAGGACTCCTCGGGGGAGCACTGCCTGGCCAAGACAATCAAGAAACTACTATACTACTATAGGTTCTTGTTTCATTATAGAGCTGTTGATGGCAAAGACACTTTATCAAAAATAATGGACCAAACACAACTGTTATTTGTATATGTTATAATTTATTTCATGTTATAACCAAAAAAACAAGATTTCTCATTGATATTCTATGTAATTTTATATACAAGAAATGATAAATAATTCATGAACAACAAAAAAAAAAATTGTTAGTCGCTGGTACAGGAGGTGTGGCCAATGGGGTACTATTCTTCAGACTAAACTGGAGACGTAGAGACATGTGAAGAGTGTATAGTCAAAAATGGTGGGGGGGCAGTCTTTAACAATGAGGCAGAGGTTATGTGTGAAAAGACATCACGGCACACAGTTTTTTAAAGTGGACCTGGTCAGATGTGAGACTATGCATGGTGATTATTATGTTGTTTTGATTTAAAAATCTTAAAGACACAGATACTTTTTCAGTAGGGGAGCGTGCTGGGACTAATTTAAAAAATTGACTTTCATTGAGCAGGGTTGTTGCTGTTGTAATACAATTTTTACGATACATCATGGAAGTGGCGGCCCTATGCTTTTTAAGAAAATAATTTAGTGACCCATGTTTCTTGGAGATGCAGGAAAAGTGGTGTACCGTGTTAGCCAGTCAAAATGTTTACGGTAACCCCTTTGAAATAAAAAAAAATGAAAAGTGGTATAAAGGTGATACCTTTATCTGGCTAACTAAGATAATCATAGCAAGCTTTTAGAATATTCTAGTTCCTTTTCAGTAGTGTCAACATATCCGATTATATCGTAGTGCCTGATATCGTATCATGGAGTGTTAAGTGTGTCAGGGCAATAGATTTCATACATTAGATAAGATGGTTTATCTGTTGGCTTTGATATATGGTTTGTAAACTATTCCCTGATATGATCGTTGTATCTAGAAGTGAATGTGAGTAGAGGGAGTAGTTTGGTTTAAAATTTATAGCTGGGTGACATTTGTAAAATTATTTATGAAATTGAATGAGTAACACTCATCATCTACGCCAGGCTTGTGATAAAATCGGATATGTTTTGACGCTACTGAAAGGGACCACCACCTAAAAACACTCAAAGCAGACTTTATTAACAGCAACCTACAACCCAAGGATTGTGGATCAAAACATTCATACAGCCACCGGGATTCCCAGAAGTCTACTTCTGCCATACAAACAAAAACGAAACAAATCGAATCCCTCTAGTCAAACATACAATCCCCAACTTACACTGTAAGTGCACTGTAAAATCAAGTTAGTTTCATTTGAAGCTGAAGCTTTAAAAATACTGTTGCCAATTTTTTTTTTTTTCACCTATGCCCCTCCAGAGCCTACCTTTGTTGCTGATATCTTGTTGCAGGTTTGCTGAATGTTAGGCTGGGTACACAGGAGGGACTATTTGTCCGGACCGAGCGCTCGCTACGAGCGCTCAGCCGGGACAAATGTCACAGTCGCGGCAAATTCGGACGAATTTGCAAGCGATCGATCGTGCGATCCCACCATAGGAAACTGCACGATCGTTTGAATTTACAGACACGTCCAGATCGATCGTCCATCACGGCAATCGAGGTCGGTCGCGGCCGGCCACCCCACACCACAGGTATTTTCAGGGTGACCGACCGAAAGTGCCGTGAGCCTGAAAATATCTGCGGTGTGTACCCAGCCTTAAGCTCCACCCCTGAGATTTCCTGCTTTCTTCTGATTGAGCCTCAAATGGTAATGCCTGGGAGTTCCGTGCGCTCTCCTGCTTGAGGATGTAACTCACAGGCATTATCGTTTGAGGCTCAAGCAGAGGAAATCTAGAGGGGTGGAGCTAACATTTAGCAAACCAGTAACAAGATGTCAGCAACTTTCAAGCCACAAAGTAGGCTCTAGAAGGCATAGGGAAAAAAATGGCAACAGTATTTTTAAAGCTACAGCTTCCAAATGAATATAACTTGATTTACAGTTTCACTTAAAGACCCTTTAAGACCCTCGAAAAATAGTGTATATTTCACAAAGATGAGAGGCTCCAAAACATTTTCCCAGACCCACCACTTCTGGCATTTAGGCAGCCCCCAAATATAAAAGACTAATAACAAGAAGCGCCTTGATACGAAAAAAAGAACCTTTCCTGTGGCAAAAACAATGCAAAACCTGCCCACACATCTGTAATTCAGACAAAATACAGATTCCAGGCACATTAGAGGAAACAGCATCCATGGCCAATACAACTGCTCTTCATCCAACGTGGTGTACTTAATACATGATATGCCCAACAGGAGGACTATATATAGGAGAGACTGGAAAGCCTGAGAAAGAGAAATACACACCACCACCGCTTTACTATAACACATAAAAAAGTGGAACGCACCAGTGGGGAACCATTTAACAGCCCTCACCACTCCAAAAAGATCTAAGAATCTTGGTCCTTAAAGGATGTCTTACTAACAATTTAAAAATGGAAAGTACCTGGGGCAGGGATGTAGGATTGATTATTCCTACCTAACATAATGTTTTATTTAGGAGCTACAACCGTACAGTTTTTCATTTGCAGGTTAGTCCTAGACTAGTCCTATATTAAAGATAGTGCTAAAGCAGGAGGAAGACTGGCAGAATCAGTTTTCTTTGGGTGGTTTCTCCTCAAAGAAACATATTGTAAGGTAGAATTTTACCAGTCCTATAAATCTGTCCCAACTACCGGTACTTTCATTTTATGGATAAAAAAAAAAAAACTTAATACACACAATAGTTATCCTTTAAGGGAACTTTAAAGGGCATGTCACCCCATTTTTGAAATTTTTCTGTAGTGTAGGGCTCCCTTACCCAGCTGCTATAATATTTGCAGAAACTCCCCTGATCATATACTTAACTTGCCTCTCTCCTCCGGCGTACTGTCACAGCCCTCTGCTTGCATGAAACTGCAAGAGGGGGCCGGACCGGCAGCCGCGTCCATGATTGGCTGAGAGGCAGCATCACGGACCGGCTTTGGCTATCAGAACGCCGGAGAGAGGAACGGTAAGTATGATCGGGGAGTTTCTGCAAATATTACTATGCGGTTGAGGCTGGGGAGGGGAGCCCTACACTACAGAAAAGGGGATTTGTGCTAGGAGGAGGAAGAGGGAAATGGAAGGGAGGGGCTGCAGCGCGATGGCAAAATTCTGGAGGGACATTACAGGAGAACCATTTGGAGCAGGGATAAAAGGTAAGGATTTTACTACACTACACGTGGGGCCAGTAGTGGGTAAATTAAAGTTTTGGGGGTGGACATGCCCTTTAAAACAGAACAAAAGGAAGGTATGGGATTCCAAATTAATGAAAACTTTCAACTCTCTGGAGAAGGGACTGAACCTGGGCCTTGGATTTATGGCAAACTATATAGATTAAAAGGCAAATCCAGCCCTGAAATGAAAACTTACATAAAGTAAATCCCCTCAAAAACCCTAAACGGTAATAGTTTGAAATCTAAATAATAAGTCTAACCTGAAATCCTGCACAATGTCGTGTGTCCCTGTTTCTGCTTACGGGTTCTTCCAGTTAGCAAATGTCATTTATGGATTTGACAGTTGACATCACAGCCAATGACTGAACTTTAATTCCTGTCTGCCTCTTGAGCCTCTCATGCTCAGCGCTCAGTACAGGTTTCTAAATGTGCTCAGTTTTCATGAGTCATCCAGAAGCATAGCAGGCATACGTAATGAATTCATAGGACAAACTAATATATCAACATTTTTAAAGAGGCCATTTCCTAAAGAAGTTCTTATGAGGTGGGAGTTGTCCTTTAAGAACTGCCAGCTACAAGCCAGAAAACAAACATCTTAGAAGCACTGGGACAGTTAATTACATGGAATTCCTTACTTCACACTTCAGTCACTTACCACTATTTAAATCAGCTAACTTTGTTCACAGTACCTTGTACCTTATCGGTTGTCCCTTGCAGACCCCTTTATATGGCTTTGAACCCCACCCACTGATATTCTTTATTTCTGGTTATTATCTATGAGCTGAATGTTGTATATGTATCAGAGAGTGACCACATCTTTATTGATCAGCTTGATAAAGGAATTGGAAAGGTTCTGAAAGCTTGCTATGATTATCCAAGTAAGCCAACAGAGGGGTCACTTTATACCACTTTTCTTACGTTTTATTTTGAAGGGTTACCCTGGAAACCTGCTCCTTGACTGACTCCAATTGTTGGTTCAGCAGGAACAGTTTAACCATAGAGGTAACAGGGCAATTGGCCCCAACAATCAAATGATTTAAATGGCGTTCTGCAGTGTCCTCCCTTGCTCCAGCCCTCTATTGTACTATTGACCCACTCATTGCAGGTGTAAAACAATCCATATTTCTTTGTGTGGAATGTTTAATAGACATATCTACCAACCGACACTGCAGACACTCCCTGCTCACTTCCTTCTTCAGTAATGAAGGAAATCTTGGAGACTTCCCGGACTCCCTTATAAGGGTTTTTTCAAATCTCGAACCACGCCTCCTTTATGTCATTCCTGACGCAAAAAACTATAGATGCCCTGCCTAGCTTTGCCGCGCCTGCTGCTTGTTGCTAAGGAGCCGTTGCCATAGAACTGAACGATTGTCCGCGTGCGCAGGCGGAAGTACCCGGATTGAGGCGGCCATCTTTCCCCGGGCAGAGCTAGAGAGACAGAGGAGGTTTGAGCTGCTTGGAAGACGGAGACATACAATCGGCTTCCATCCGCTTAGTAGATCGCCTTAATCCCCGCTAGCTACACGCCATGGAGAGCGAGAGGATTTAGTTTACCAGCCAAACTGGCAGAACAAGGCGAGAGATATGACGGTAAGAGGAATCGGTGATTTTGTTTCCCTCCCCCATAGGTCGACGGGCGGAGAGAATGGAGGCGAGACAAAATGGCGAGAGTAGCAATGGAGGGGAGGACAAAGGAGAAACTGCTAGTGGTGTAAAATGGCACATTTCCTAGGTGAAAATACATCAATTTGACTGGCCTAGGTGCTTGGGGAGCACCTAGTGCTGACGGGCAGCGGGAAGGCGGGAGGTTCTATAACGGGCAGGAAGACTACTTATAAAATGGCGACTGCTCTATAGGGCGAGACTCTAGGGGACTGAGGAACCCCCATAAACCATTTCGGGTTAAATGGTCGGATCTCCCTGGTAAACCCCACTCCACGCATCTTTCTGTGAACACGGCTGGTCGATCGGGTTAATCCATCAATTGGACAATCCCGTAGATGAGGGTCGTCGCTGAAGGGTCATCAGGTGTGCGAGACGTAATATTATATAGACAGTGGGGCGGATCACCGTGGAGATGGCGGCTAAGGCCGGGTGAAACGTCCGCAGTGGTGCATTTTCCATGCCTGTCTAGACAGCAATGCATGGGCCTATGGTGCTGTCATCCATTGGGACCCATTTGGTCTATTAGGCACCTGTTGGGTGATTGCACGATTAACCCATTAAAGTGATCCACATACTGTGTTTGTAATGGAGAATCGGCTTAAATTACATTTAGTTGCTTAGCATGGACAGGGAACCCTGAATGATCTGAACGTCTGTAAGTTGCTTAGTTGATTGTTGCTCTGTGATTAATATTCTATTCTTAGTATAACGTTTGCAGGGAACTGACCTCAGAAAAACTAATTTTTAAATAGGAATCATTGTTTAGTGTTGGTTGTGTGAGACTATTTGTATAAGTGGAAACCTAGTAGTAGATCTTGCAAATATTTTTAATAGATTAAGCAAGATGAAATTACTTTCCAAAGGTCAGACTAAGAACCCCTTACTCCAAATTCATTTTACCGGTAACCTGGTGTTAGTACAACGAAACAATTGGGGTCACCATGGATGTAGTTAGCAGCTCATCCCACACCCAGTCATTGCATAGTGAAGCAGAGAGGGACACACCTCCACCTGGGCCTTGCTCGTGTAGCTGGATGGTTACTTAGGCTCATTCATTCCAGTTTAGACCGGTCCCTGATCATGTGTAGGGATTTGTACTTAAGCATCTGGGTGCGTGGCCACGGAGAGCTGATATGGGTGGGCCCTAATGACACAGTATTGGTGGACTCACCCATCCTAACCCCCTTAATTAATTAACATCCTCAATTATGCAAGTATCTACAAATTTAGGGATTTTCAAGAAATCTGACTTAAATTATTTAGGCATAAAACAAATATTGCAAATACAAATGTATTTTTTGGGAAAAGCATAACTGGAATTAATATTGTTTCTTGATCTTGCTATTTGAAGGCTTTTCAGACACCTATGCTTACTTTTAGTTTTGGGATTTTTTTTTTTAAGCAAATGAAAAAAACATGATCACATTTAAATTTAAATGATCTATTGGTAATAAGTTGATATTGGATTGACCTGTGTTCTTTTGTCTACGGTCAGTATTATCATTTTGCAAAATTTTAAACCTGTTATAGAGTTTTTGAACATCGAGTAGCCTGGACAGATTAACCCACTTTTCAGGACTGACATTTCTTGTTGTATGAGACAGCCTATAAGCCTTGTTTCTGATTGAAATCACTATTATTTATGAATCGGAAAGGAAGTATAAAACTCAGTCTATGCTGCTAAAACTTGATTAGCTATGTTCAAGCGGGGTCATGGGCAGGGCAGGTGGTGTGACTTGAAAGCTCTGGCAAGGTTTTTATGTAGAGAGTAAGAATATGCTTAACTCCCTAAATATGACTAACTCCAAAACAATGTGAAATTTATTTTTTTTTTTGCTACACAATGATTATTTTATAGTGGAATGTGCAATCCAAAAATTAAGGGATTTGAAAGTGTATGAAAATCCATAAACATAAAACCTCTCATACATAATGTGTACATACATGGGCAGATATTCACAACAGCGCACTTGGTTATTTTGCTAGCATTGGTATCCGTGCACACTTAGAGTGGACCAACCAATAAACCTGACACCATAGGACGGTTCTTTGCTTGTGGGGACATTACGGCATTTAATATTGTCCGTACGGACGTTTTTTATTGAATATGTTGCGCTAGTTTTCTAATGGAAGCAGCAGTTGCAGTGAGCGTTTTGGCCTGGGCACTCAAAGTACAATTGGGAGAGCTTCAAATTGTGGGGAATGTCATACATGCAGCTTTTGTTTTACCACAGATGGCATCACTTTGAAAATGGGTCTTTAGTGTGCTAAATAACTTCCAATACTGACCTTGGCGGGTATAGTATGCACAGCAAAAAAAATCAAACAAATTAAGATGGTCATAGGAATGAAACATGGTCGGCTATGATGGCTATTGATTGTATGTTAGGCAGAAGGGGGGTCATTTTAGAGAGGAGAGCAAGGACAGTGCAACAATCTCTGCAGATCCAGCTTTTTTGTTAGGATTAAAGAAATAGTTCACTTGAAAACACACAGGCCCGACTGATTGGTTAGGGATCGATCTGCTGTTTCAGCTATACACAGTACGATCGTATTGGCTCCTGGCGCTACAAATTCCATTGTTTCCGACCGACCGTAATGCGATTCGTCATTCCTCTGCACTATGATCGGTCGGGAAGAGCCCTTAACGCTGAGATAATGAATAATCCCGTCGGAAGGACATGATTTACCCCCATTATCTTTAAGTGTATGGCCACTTCGTGCGATCCTCCACGCAGCATTGAAATTTTCCGATCACTTCCTGGTTAGATTAAATATGCGCCCATTGTCATGCATGCGTGCTATAATAATATGAACCAGGAAGTGTCTGGACCTGTCAGTGCTGCTGTGGAGGATTACGTGTAAGGTAATCATCTTTTATCTAATCTGGTGGCTCATGGTGCATTGATAAAGGTGATTTTATGAGGGCCAGTATATTAAATCATAAATATTATTACATAAATACATACAGTATATATCTAGCCAAAAGGGTATGAATTATTACATAAATACATACAGTATATATCTAGCCAAAAGGGTATGAAAAAACACAATATATCTCTAAACCACATATTTAGTTAGGTACCAGTTAATATGAAATGTTTTCTCATACCCTTTTGGCTGATTATACTTATGTATTTATGTAATAATATTTATGATTTAATATACATGGCCCTTGATTGTATTTATAAAATTTATATATACTAGGGCCAGTATATGTTGGTATATTTATTGTTATCTTTGTTACTATTGTTCTGTATACTGTGAGCAGGGATTGTGGTTGGTTGTATTGAATTATTACATGCATATATGGTTTTTTACACGGTTACTATATATTTATTGTGTATTATGGATATTTTTACCAAACTCTGATATATTTATTATGCTTATGGATACCCTAATAGACCCTAATAGTGGGGAATAACTATAAGTTCTAGTAGACCCCAATAGTGGAGAATAATAATAATTCTTACAGCCTACTTAATATACTACAACCAGGTGACATCCCTGTATATGATTATGGATAATATCATAGATATCATCATAGATACATTGTGATAGTAGTTGCTATATCTTTGACATACATGTCTTATACTTCTGATCATAATGATTGGTGTTACTATTATATATAACATGGAAAATATGTATTTAGATATTATATTGGATTATATATGGTTTAATTATAAAATAACAGATAATAGGTATACACTATAGGTCATGGTTACCAGAAATAATCAAATAATTAATCAACTGGTTGTTGCTAACTGTTACCTTGTTATATTTTGTATTTTATTATAAGTATTTAGAGAGTAGGTATGTATTAATTGGTATTTAGTATTTATTATTCTTCATGATTATTTACACATTCACATTTTATTATTATAAATAGTATAGATTTTAGCACTTCAAAAAATACATGAATTTTTATCACATTTATATTATGGGATATTTATTATGGTATATTGGATATTTATGGAAGTATATATCAATGGTAATTTTAGTACTTGTTATATATATTTATTTATTGATCATGATGGGAGCACACACCATATCTTTTACATATAAATAAATTATTTACACACAGTATATAATATATATTTATTCATACATATGAATGGCACACTAAGGATTACACAGGAGGATCGTATACATATATAATCGGTACACCTTTATCACATAGTTTTAATTGTAACACTTTACACTATACACTTTTTTTAATGGACACTTCAAGGGTTAATTAGGGTTTTTGGGTGTATAAGGGTGAAGGAATTATGGGATAATCCTCTCCCTTGGTGAGTCTCTGATGAAGCGGGGGATGCCGCGTGAAACGCGTCAGACCACCTGTTTGTTGCACCTTTGAGATGGTTTTCTCGCACTAATTGTTGATGTTTACATGGAGTTCCGAATAAAGGTTATGATTATATTGCCTGTCGCGTCTGAGTCCTGTGTTCCGGAGCGGTCCGCTCCCTGATGTTTGTATGTGTCAGATATGTGATTACCTTCGGAAGACACACCCGCAGTGACATTATGTTTTACAGAACATATCTCTGTGGTCCAAGGTGCTACCAAATGGAAATCACTAAATTAGTCATGAATTTACCAGTTGATAGACACCAAACATGACAGAAATGGGAAATATAGTTGACCAGAACGACATAAGGTAGGTTTCCAGCCTCTACTAAGGCTACATACATGATGTTTGTTGGTTGTACCGACTTGTCTCACCTACCTGGAACCCAGTTTATCCAGTCATTAATTCTGCATTTATAGATACCTGATATATATCATAGCCCGAACCAAACTTGGGATATTATCCTTCCTAGGCCTACGATCTACCAGATATATATATTTTGCTTATTCTGTTGGGTAAAATTAGTCATGGACCATCATTATTATTTTGAATGTGACATGTATGGTTACAGATTATGGACTGGAGGGGAATTGGACATTTAAAATTCCCTCCAAAAATAGGAACCAACCAGAACCAAGTCCACCCCTCAAGAGACCAGACCGCTCCCATTTTCTGGCAAAGGATAAATTAGAAACGGGTCTCAGCTCAGGAGTTTGTCATAACATCTTAATAACATCTAGCCAACAGGACGGACCATATTGGCTTACAGCAGGAACTATTATTTGGACTTTTCCCATAACTGGATTAACAAGTTCTGGACTCTGCTCATGGACTTTTCAGATGCCAATTATCCTTAGTATTGCTTCTTTTATCCATTTCCTACCCTCAATGTGTTACTGCTTTATGTTCAGTAATTGCTTAGTTTTTTTTATATTTTTTATGCACTATTTTACCAACTTTTAATAAATGATATAAAATCATTTATAGGCTATTGTCCTATTCTGAGTATATCCCAAAACGAACCTGTGTCTTCGAAGTACAGCTACTATAGAGAATATGTAGGTATATAGATATACTGTATAAATGTGTATAGAATATTAGGGGTGAATAACCAATTTTCTTACAGGTTGTTAGAGGTAGGGGGCGGATAGCCCCATAGATAGGTAACAGGTCATTCCGCTGTTTTTATCGGAATGTGGTGGCAGAGAGTATAGTGATATTAATTAATATTAATTGTGTAGTATACCGTTTGTTCACTAACCCCACTGGGTTGATCTATTCCGTCCGCCTGTGTTGCTTGGAGTGGTGTTTTACGTAACGGATAGGTGGTGGACGTCTGGCCTGGAAGGTTTGTGACACTTTACTTCTTTTTTTTATACTTTTGTTGATAATGTTACAGTTGTATTTTCTAAAAATGGGTCTTAACTACAATACTTACCACAACCTAGCAAAGAATTGCTATGCATATATGTTTTTTTCCCCACAGGTAACACAAGACAAGAAGACACAAGTTAATTGTACTAACCCCCCTTTCTTTCCTTCTCCCTCTTCTCCCAACCATACCCCTAACCCCCCTCAAAGTGGACGCTCTGGTTCAACCACCAAAACAAACAACCCCCAAAATAAAAAATGGAGTCGGAACTAAGGGTCTGCACCCTAAATGCTAGAGGACTGAATGTCCCACAAAAAGATCTCAAATCTTACATCATATGCAACAAGAAAAAGTAGACATAATCATGTTGCAAGAGACACACTTCAAAACGAACCTAATTCCTCAATACGAGACAAACACCTACACCAATGGATCTATAGCATTAACACCAAAGCAAAAAACAAAAGGAACTTATATAGCATTCCACAAAAGACTCCCATTAAAAATCAAAAACTCAATAATTGACAATAATGGATGATACATTATTCTAAATATCACTCTTAACACCACATAATAACACTAGCAAATTTCTACCTATCCAATCACTCTCAAGTTACCACAGGTATACAATACTTAGAGAAATTGATCAACTTTGCTGAAGGCAACATTTACTAGAGGAGACTTCAATTTTGTAATAGACCCCAAATATAGACTCTACGTCAGGACACTCACACATACCTATAAAACACTTAACAAATTCAAACGAAAACTACACGACCTGCAACTCATAGATACATGGAGAACCCTTCATCCAACTACAAGAGATTTTACATGTTATTCAGCTCCCCATGATACCTATAGCAGAATCGATCTACTCCTAACATCACATAACTTATTGTCATGAAAACCTAAATGCAAATAGGTCCTACCATATGGTCAGATCACGCACCCATGTAACCTAACACTTACAATAACCAACTATACAAAAACAGCTGGAGCTGGCGGCTTAACGACCATCTCCTAAAAGACCAAACATGCATACAAGACATAACTCAAACGATCGAGACGTTCATAGAAACCACAGCAACGAAACAACATCAGTACCAAACAAATGGGAAACCAATGCATCATCAGGGGCACACTAATAAAACACGGCACCAGAATAAAAAAAGAAAATATAAAACAGCTCCAATCAGACATACTCAAACTAGAAATTAATCATAAACTACAAAGGGACTACAAATTCGACAAGAATTATACAAAGCTAGAACTCATCTACATCCACTCTCAACAAAAAATACTGTCTTAGACAGGACTACAAAAAATAGAATATGTATGAATACAGCGATAATAATGGTCAGACCCTTGGCAAACTCACTAAGAGATAGAAAGCAAAGAACATATATCCCTAAGGTTTTAAAACAGCTAATGATGTGATGTGCACAGGTCTGAGGACATCGCTGAAGAATTTCAGAAGTTTTACGCTAAATTATACTCCTTAAAAACTCCATCTCCTACTAGCAATACCGCTAACAAAAATGAAAATTCCCAGGATACATCATTAAAACAGCCTACCCACACTCACAGTAGAACAACACAACAACAATTAGAATCACCCTTTCTATATCAGAACTGACACAAACAATCAAAACCCTTAAAGGAAACAAAAGCCCAGGACCGGACGGATATACCGCCCCCCTTTTTAAAAAATTCCAGAAAGAACTAATCCCACTACTACTGGAGGGCTTCAAACAGGTTTCTCCCAACCACCCCTTCCCCAAGCAATCATTAGAAACACACATAACAGTAATACCACAAACCCAACAAAGATACCACTATATACCGCCCCATTTCACTAATTAATATATATATATATATAATTATATGCCAAAATCATAGCACAAAACTGCCAAAAACACATCCCTTCATGGATAAACAGAGACCAGGTGGCTTCGTCCCACAGAGAGAAGGAAGGGATAAACACTATCAAAACAATTATGCTGATAGCTCAAGCTCAGAAACACAAAATACCAATGTGCCTTCTCTCCCTAGACGCGAGAGAGGCCTTTGATAGTGTCAACTGGAACTTCCTTGAACAGACACTCATACAAGCTGAGTTGGCCCCCAACATGCCTAAATAAAATCATGGCACTATATAACTCTAATTCTGCGAGAGTTAGAATCAATGGCACATTATCTAAACCTTTTCAGCTATCTAATGGTACACAACAAGGCTGCACTCTATCCCTTACTTATATATATTAACTATGGAACACCTGGCAAATGCAATAAGAAACATTCCAGACATTACAGGTATCAAAATCAGCCACACATCACACAAAATGGCAATATATGCAGATGACCTTTTGTTATTTATTACAAATCCACACAATCATCCCAACATTCTACAGAAATCAACAATACGGACAACTTAGCAATTTCAAAGTGTAACTACCAGAAATCCAACTGTCTAAACATAAACCTCCTGACGAAACCATATTCAATATAAAAAACAACTTTCCCTTCAAATACAAGAAGACAACATCACCTATGGGAATTAAACTCACAGCTAACTAAACAAACTTCATAAAAATCTTTATCCCTCTCTGGGCATCATTCCTCAGACCGTGCACATGGGAAAAAAGATTACATTCATGGTTTGGTAAAAAAATGTAATACGAATGAATATATTACCAAGACTTTATTTGTTCCAGACTATACCCAACCTCCTGCCCACACAATTTTTCAAAATTGTTCAACACAACAAATGACAAGATACATCTGGGAAAAAAAAAAAACAGACAAAAATTTCGAACAAACCAAAAGAAAGAAAAAGGAGGATTAAATCTACCAGATATGAGAAAATACCATACAGCTGCATTAATAGACCACATATCTGACTGGTTACACACCCAAAGGACAAACTGTGGGTAGAAATAACTTCGCAACTAGCCACAATGCCACAACTATACTCCCCTGGATATCTACAACAGACCGCAAACAATCTATGGACACATCATATTTGCTCCCCCATATTCTCTGAAATTGGGACAAAGCAATAAAAAGATACGATATATCTAATATGCATTGCTACATGACACCCATCCTTCATACATCGCGAATTCCCACCAGGACACAAAAACGGATTCGTTCCTAATCTGGGAAAAAAACAGAAACACCACGAATTGGTCAACTAATACAAAACAATAGATTACTCCCTGAGCAATATCTTGGAAAATCACACCCCATTTGCAATGGATTCTTCCAATATGCCCAACTCCAACATTACATCCAAACAAAAAGGAACAAAAAAGACTTCAAAAATCCCCCTTCACATTTGACTCGGTTTGCAAACAAAACTCTGAACCCCAATCTCCAGAATATACAGAATACTACAAAATTCGGACATTTACAAACAGATGGGGAGAAGATTTAACTGCTCATTCAAAGAAGACAATGGGAAACATGCTTCACCACAACTCACAAACTTTCAATAGCCTGCAAGGCCCAAGAAAAAACTACAAACTACTAAGCAGATGGTACAGATGCCCTACTACTCTACATAAAATTTACCCCTCATTCCTGCTGGAGATGTCAACAACCAGTGGCTCCATCTACACATCTGGTTTAACTGCCCTCCAATAAAGAATACGGGACAATAACCATATATACTCGAGTATAAACCAAGGTGTTTCAGGTTTAAAAAAGCCTGAAATATTACCTCGGTTTATACTCGAGTCAATGTTTCCCTTACCTTGTCCGGCGGCCGCGCGATCCGCATCTCGCTCACAGCCTCTGCGCATCCGGTGATGTACTACCGTGCCGCAAAAGTGAGAGGCGCCAGGTAGTGACATCATCGGATGCCGAGGCTGGGAGAAGGATGCGGACGCGCGCGGCCACCGGACAAGGTAAGGAAACATTTACTTTATTACAAGGGACACACTTAAGTAGAAAATACATACAAATAGGAGTAAAACCTTCTTTATTTGTGCATACTGTATGTATGCCACTTAAGATGTTTGATACTACACTCCCAGCATGCTTATTGGTGGGAGTTGTAGTTTTCAAACATCTTAAGTGGCAAATACTTGCAAATAGGGGTAAATCTCCTATATTTGTGCATACAGTATGCACAAATAAAGAAGGTTTTACTCTTATTGTAAGTATTTGCAACCTTAAGATGTTTGAAAACTACAACTCCCAGCAATAAAGCATGCGGGAGTGTGTAGTTTCCAAACATCTTTAGTGGCAAATAAATCCCTCGGTTTATACTCGGGTCAGTGTGGTTTTTCTACTTTTTTCCCTAAAACTAGGTACCTCGGTTTATACTCGGGACGGTTTATACTCGAGTATATACGGTAATAGAATATATAAATGAAATTTCACTAGACCAAATCACATGTACCCCCACAATATTGCTAAATATGTTCCCAGAAGCACAATCAAACTACAAAACAGTATTCTCTGCTACTTCCTAATAGCGGAAGAGCAGTCTACCACGATACTGGACAACAACCCCCCCCCTACAAGTAAAGCATGGATCGACGAACTAAACCAAATAATGAGAATGGAAGAACTTACGGCCACTTTAACTAACAAAATATCTAAATTCAATAAACAATGGATACTTGGATACTATTTACGGACTTAGATAAATACAAAAACCTTCTACAGAACTAATAACCTGTAACAAAAGTAATAAACTCAAGATACAAAGTAAATGCAAAATGTCAAATATAATAAACCACAGGAGCGAGACCAGAGCATCCACTACTATCCCCTACCCTTTCTCCCCATTTTGTTTCTCTCTCTAATATCTTTGTTTCCCTATTATAAACCAAGCAACGGAAAATGCAACAATTTGATTGTTAAAATATGCAAAATGAAAAACAATAAAAATGGTGAATTAAAAAAAAAAAAAAAACAGAGATAACAGCATTAGCATGGGGAGGAGGTATCTTTGATGGTAGATATGAGGCTGCACTTGACCCCCCTTTCTTAATAGCTTTCAATGATGATGATGGGTCACAAGTGAGAGATCATAAACTGTACTGTTCTCCTTCTTCTTCTGTCTCCAGGACAGCTTGCTTTATAAGGCCACTGTGGCGGGTGTGTTTTTCAGGATGTTGAACTCTTAACCCCACTGACACATGATAAGCTTGTCGGTTAGCCGGAGTTGAGACACGGAGGAAAGAAACGAGGGGAGGGGGAAGGGGGGGGGTGCTGCACCAGATCTGACACCATGGTTAAACAGAGTCACTAACAGAGATAGGATTAAGGCAGCACAGAGTAAATGAATTTAACTTTGCAAAGGGGCAATGTGTTTTTTCCACTATAGATGCCCTTTAAGCATCTCTTGTATGGTTGAGTTGATTTTATTCAAGAAGGCCAGTCGTACAGTATTTTGTAGGACTTTTCTTTCTTATTATATTTGATGAGCAGGTCGCCATATTTTTAAAGATAGAGATCCATTGGAAATCCTCCAATGTGTCCAGCCTTGTCTCCCATTTAACTGTTGGGGGTATTTTTTATGTATGCCTATCGTGCCATATATTTGATATAATAAAGAAAAAAAACATGTGTGGATCGGGTTTGTTTGTGATAATCTTAACCTTGTGGACCTCTGATCTCTAGTTTTATTAGAATTTTTTAGCATAGATTGAGAGTTGGTGTAGGAGTACCATCGGTAGGGGCTAACTTTTTTTTGAGTAGCTTCCTCCCGTTGTATAATTTTGTATATCGTTGATTGTGGTATTCCTTTGGATTTCCAAAATGAGGTTTCGTTTTGGAGTCATGTAATGAAAAATAGGGAGTATGGAAGAAGTGGAAATAAGGGGAAGTATGTGTTTAATTTATATTGTCGTTAATTTGTAATTGTGTGTAATTTATAATTACATAGGCCCCAAATTTGTAAAGAGGCTTGTATAGTGGCATATGGTGGGTCTTTATATGGTGATCTGTCTGGTGAGTGGACCCATAAAATTGAAGAGAGTTGGTAATGGAGCGAGAAGTTTATTTTCAAGGTCAACCAGCCTATTATCCCTGGGCCCCATATTCACTGTAAAGATTGTGAGAGTCTAGCTGCTTTAATATAGAATAAGATGAGCTGCGAAGCCCCCTTCTGTTTGTGTTTTTGCCAGTGTTGAAAATTTTATGCAAGGTCTCCCCCTTTCCAAATAAATGTATTTATTGCTTATTTGTAATTTTCCTTAACAGTTATGGGGAGAGCTCTAAATATGTATACATTTTTTTGGTAGTTTAGTATCTTAACTGCTGTAGCTATTTTTTCTAAGGGGAAATGGGAATGAGAATATATCTCTAAACCACATATTTAGTTAGGTACCAGTTAATATGAATTAATATGAGACTATGTTTAGTCCATATAGCAACTAAGTTCCATTTCTAAATTGAGTCCCTGTGGGGTTAATGTTTGCATCTTAAATATCCAAAAGGCTTCTTTTTTCAACAATCTCCTATGTAAATCTCCTTTCCGTATAGCTTGTCATACTTTATCTATAATCTGGAATTTTATATTGTTACTACTGCTATGTTCTATTATCATATGGGCCGAAATTAGCTGATTTTCTATCCCCTTTCTTTATCGCATTAACATGTTCCATAATTCTTACTGCTGCAGCAGTATATATAGTATATATATTTATTCATACATATGAATGGCAACACTAAGGATTACACAGCCCATAATCTGGAACCATACATGTCACATTCAAAATAATAGCATGATGGTCCATGACTAATTTTACCCAACAGAATAAGACCAATATATTATATCTGGTAGATCGTAGGCCTAGGAAGGATAATATCCCAAGTTTGGTTCGGGCTATGATATTATATCAGGTATCTATAAATGCAGAATTAATGACTGGATAACTGGGTTCCAGGTAGGTGAGACAAGTCGTACAACCCAAACATCATGTATGTAGCCTTAGTAGAGGCTGGAAACCTACCTTATGTCGTTCTGGTCAACTATATTTCCCCATTTCTGTCATGTTGGTGTCTATCAACTGGTAAATTCATGACTAATTTAGTGATTTCCAGTTGGTAGCACCTTGGACCACAGAGATATGTTCTGTAAAACATAATGTCACTGCGGGTGTGTCTTCCGAAGGTAATCACATATCTGACAATACAAACATCAGGAGCGGACCGCTCCGGAACACAGGACTCAGACGCGACAGGCAATATAATCATAACCTTTTATTCGGAACTCCATGTAAACATCAACAATTAGTGCGAGAAAACCATCTCAAAGTGCAACAAACAGGGGTCTGACGCGTTTCACAGGCATCCCGCCGCTTCATCAGAGACTCACCAAGGGAGAGGATTATCCCATAATTCCTTCACCCTTATATACCAAAAACCCTAATTAACCCTTGAAGTGTCCATTAAAAAAGTGTATAGTGTAAAGTGTTACAATTAAAACTATGTGATAAGGTGTACGTTATATATTGTATACGATCCTCCTGTGTAATCCTTAGTGTTGCCATTCATATGTATGAATAAATATATATTATATACTGTGTGTAAATAATTTTATTATATGTAAAAGATATATGTGTGTGCTCCCATCATGATCATAAAATAATTATAACAAGTACTAAAATTACCATATGTGATATATACTTCCATAAATATCCAATATACCATAATAAATATCCCATAATTAAATGTGATAAAAATTCATGTATTTTTTGAAGTGCTAAAATCTATACTATTTATAATAATAAAATGTGGAATGTGTAAATATCATGAAGAATAAAAATACTAAATACCAATTAATAACCATACTCTTCTAAATACTTATAATAAAATACAAATATAACAAAGGTAACAGTTAGCAACAACCAGTTGATTAATTATTTGATTATTTCTGGAACCATGATCCTATAGGTAGATACACTATCTGTATTTATAATTAAACCATATATAATCCAATATAATATCTAAATACATTATTTCCATGTTATATATAATAGTAACACCAATCATTATGATCAGAAGTATAAGACATGGTATGTCAAAGATATAGCAACTACTATCACAATGTATCTATGATGATATCTATGATATTATCCATACATATACAGGGATGTCCCCTGGTTGTAGTATATTAAGTAGGCTGTAAGAATTTTATTATTCTCCACTATTGGGGTCTACTAGAACTTATAGTTATTCCACTATTAGGGTCTATTAGGGTATCCATATAGCATAATAAATATATCAGAGTTTGGTAAAATATCCATAATACACAATAAATATATAGTAACGTAGTAAAAACCATATATGCATGTAATAATTCAATACAACCAGACCACAATCCCTGCTCACAGTATACAGAACAATAGTAACAAAGATAACAATAAATATACCAACATATATACTGGCCCTAGTATATAATAAATTTTATAAATACAATCAAGGGCCAGTATATTAAATCATAAATATTATTACATAAATACATACAGTATATATCTAGCCAAAAGGGTATGAGAAAACATATATCTCTAAACCACATATTTAGTTAGGTACCAGTTAATATGAATTAATATGAGACTATGTTTAGTCCATATACAACTAAGTTCCATTTCTAATAAGTCCCTGTGGGGTTAATGTTTGCATTTAATATCCAAAAGGCTTCTTTTTTCAACAATCTCCTATGTAAATCTCCTTTCCGTATAGCTTGTCTACTTTATCTATAATCTGGAATTTTATATTGTTACTACTGCATGTTCTATTACATATGGGCCGAAATTAGTGATTTTCTATCCCCTTTCTTTTATGCATTAACAGTTTCCATAATTCTTACTGCTGCAGCAGTATATATAGTATATATATTTATTCATACATATGAATGGCAACACTAAGGATTACACAGGAGGATCGTATACAATATATAATCGGTACACCTTTATCACATAGTTTTAATTGTAACACTTTACACTATACACTTTTTTTAATGGACACTTCAAGGGTTAATTAGGGTTTTTGGGTATATAAGGGTGAAGGAATTATGGGATAATCCTCTCCCTTGGTGAGTCTCTGATGAAGCGGCGGGACGCCGTGAAACGCGTCAGACCACCTGTTTGTTGCACCTTTGAGATGGTTTTCTGGCACTAATTGTTGATGTTTACATGGAGTTCCGAATAAAAAGGTTATGATATATTCGCAAATTGGTTTTGTTGAGACACTTTTCGGAGGATAACCATAAAGACACTGAGTGTGGGGAGAATCAGTTAACACCCATTATGGGGGAGAGTACACAAGGAAAGCATGATAGTGAGTATATCTCTGAGGAGCTACTTGATATACAGAATTTAATTACCTTACATGATTTATTGGAACATAGTGATACATTACAGGATACAGAATTTAAGAGTATCACACATACGAATTATAAGAATCCATCATTCTTTTATCCTTTAAACAGTAAGGGTCACTATATAGATCTGTTCTACAAATTGGTTTGGGAGGATGTTAAAGAAATTTAAATGTAATAACCTCACCCATAATGAAATTCTAGCCCTAGAGAATTTAGCACTAGATCATTCCTTGGTTGTAAAAAACTCAGATAAGGGTGGATCTATAGTAGTACAGGATGCACAGGATTATTATAATGATATTATGGAACAATTATCTGATCAGAATATATATCTAGTACTTCCAGAAGACCCAATTATGACCTTCAAGAACAAACTATTGATTTAGGGGTAAGCTTTAACATATTATCTAAACAAGAACAGGATTATCTTTGGGTACAACATCCAGTTACACCAATATTTCATACCTTACCCAAGGTACACAAATCCCTTGAAAATGTTAAGGGATGACCAATTGTGTCTGGAATAGGCTCATGTAATGAGCCTCTGTCTAAATATATTGATACCTTGTTAATGCCTATGGTACTGAAATTACCTACATATTTAAAAGATTCCACGGATATATTGAATCATGTGGAACAGATCCAATGGAAAAGCACTTATAGATGGATAACATTGGATGTTAAAGCGTTATATTCGTCTATTGATCATAATAAAGGCTTTAAAGCAGTACAATATTCGCTGCAATATAATGATTTATATCCCAAGGAACAGGAAATCTTCATCTTAGAAGCTTTACAATACCTTCTCACATCTAACTATTTTATGTTTGATAATAAATATTATCTACAATTAAGAGGGGCCACGATGGGTGCATGTTTCTCACCAACCTATGCTAATTTATTCATGGGTTGGTGGGAGCATGCATCCATCTTTAGTCATGACAACCACTTTAAATCCAACATAGTATTCCTATATAGATATATATATGATCTTATCGTGTTATGGGATGGTGATAAAGAAACGGCATTGGCATTTTGTGAATATTGTAATAATACAGGGTGGGGCATAGAATTCACCCACCAAATAGAGGAGCACACCATAGAATTCTTGGATATAGTATTAACAGCTGAGAATGGAAGGATTAACACAGACCTTTATAGGAAACCTATTTCTCGTAATACATTGTTACAAGCATCATCTGCACATAATGTCTCCACTATTAATAGTATACCATATGGCCAATTTTTGAGAATAAGAAGAATCTGTAACAGTTGGAACAGGTTCAACACACAAGCAATGCTACTATGGGACAGACTTATAGAAAGAGGTTATGATACCAATATTGTCAAGATAGCATATGATAGAGTTGTTATGTTGAAACGAAGTGTACTGCTTAAACGCACCAAGAGAAGTAATGATAAGAACACAACTAAAGCACCGCCATATTTTATAAGTACATATAACAGGCATAGTTCGATGGTCCGTAAGATTATTAAAAAACATTGGAATATACTTAAGATGGACCACAAGTTAAAAGATTGTATAGGTCCTTACCCTAGGTTTACTTATAGAAAAGGAAGGAGCATAGGATCTATGGTCTCTCTTAGTTTGTTTGTAAAACAAGGGGATGAGAATAATAAAAACAAACCATGGCTTTTTGAGAAGGGATGTTATGTATGTGGATACCCCAGATGTAACTATGCAAATATCTGGAAGTGTCCAAAAAATTTAAGAGTACTACTACGGGCGAAATTTTTGATATAACGCAATATATGAATTACAAATCTAAATTCGTGGTCTATATGGCTACATGTCAAATATGCTATAAACAATATATAGGTAAAACAATTAGAGCTGCAGCAGTAAGAATTATGGAACATGTTAATGCGATAAAGAAAGGGGATAGAAAATCAGCTATTTCGGCCCATATGATAATAGAACATAGCAGTAGTGACATTATAAAATTCCAGATTATAGATAAAGTATGACAAGCTATACGGAAAGGAGATTTACATAGGAGATTGTTGAAAAAAGAAGCCTTTTGGATATTTAAGATGCAAACATTAACCCCACAGGGACTTAATTTAGAAATGGAACTTAGTTGTTATATGGACTAAACATAGGTACCAGTTAATATGAATTAATTATGAGACTAACTAAATATGTGGTTTAGAGATATATTATGTTTTCTCATACCCTTTTGGCTAGATATATACTGTATGTATTTATGTAATAATATTTATGATTTAATATACTGGCCCTTGATTGTATTTATAAAATTTATTATATACTAGGGCCAGTATATATGTTGGTATATTTATTGTTATCTTTGTTACTATTGTTCGTATACTGTGAGCAGGGATTGTGGTCTGGTGAATTATTTTACATGCATATATGGTTTTTTACTACGGTTACTATATATTTTTGTGTATTATGGATATTTTACACCACTCTGATATATTTATTATGCCATATGGATACCCTAATGACCCAATAGTGGGGAATACTATAAGTTCTAGTGACCCAATAGTGGAGAATAATTTTCTTACAGCTACTTAATACTCACACCAGGTGACATCCCTGTATATGATTTTGGAATTCTAGAATCATCCATCTAGGCATTGTGATAGTAGTTGCTTATCTTTGCATACCATGTCTTATATTGATCTAATGATTGGGTGTTATATTATATACATGGAAATAATGTATTTAGTATTATACTTGGATATATAGGTTTATTATAAAATAACAGACTAATAGGTATACACTTAGGATCATGGTTACCAGATACTATACAAAGTGTAATCGAACGGTTGTTGCTGTTACTGTGTTATATTTTGTACTTTATGTCTCCGTCTCTCAGTGCAGAGTCTGGTCTATTCATTGGTCTTTCGTCTTTCTGAAGCATCACATGGGACTCCGGGTCTGATTCTTTACCCATTCACCAGTGGTGTGTGTGCACACCCACATGGTTATGATGTGTGAGAGATCGCGTTGTCACACATAGAACATCGCCTGTGCAGTTGTTTTTGTGTATTTACATTTGATAGTGCTTCGGGAGAATATATTTCCTTCTTATGTTATATTGGTATCCTGTAGTGCAGGGATGACAAGTGTATGGTATATATCTGTTGCATCTTGGATGTGTAGGCGTACTGGTGTAGTTTGCGTACAGTCGCGATGTGGTGGGATTTTTGGTCCCGTTTGTTTTTATTGTTGTTTGATCCTGGCTTGGTGTGAAATAAACACAAGAGTATGCTTTTGTGACAGATAAATCAAAGGTGGATCTATGGACAGAACATGCCTGAGTACTTAATGTGTGTAAGTAGTTATATGTGTTAAATAGATCAGCTTATGACATATGAATGGCAACAATAAGGATTACACAGGAGGATCGTTATACAATATATAACGGTACACCTTTATCACATACCGTAGTTTTAATTGTAACACTTTACACTATACACTTTTTTTAATGGACGATTCAAGAGTTAATTAGTTTTTTTGGGTATATAAGGGTGAAGGAATTATGGGATAATCCTCTCCCTTGGTGAGTCTCTGATGAAGCGGAGGGATGCCGTGAAACGCGTCAGACCACCTGTTTGTTGCACCTTTGAGATGGTTTTCTGGCACTAATTGTTGATGTTTACATGGAGTTCTGAATAAAAGGTTATGATTATATTGCCTGTCGCGTCTGAGTCTTGTGTTCCGGAGCGGTCCGCTCCCTGATGTTTGTATCCAGTTGGAAGTATCGTGAGACCTTGCTGGGGTCTCGTTTTGGGAAGGCGGACCTGCACGAACAGGATCAGCACGAGCGGAACACAGCACAGAGTGGCTGTGTACACGGACGCCGTTGGTGAGCGCTCCTGGTCGGGACCCCGGTACGTGTGTATTTTCTACATATCTGACACACCCTCAGTCCAGCCTACACCTGTTGGTGATTGGTTGGAGTAAATTATTTGCCCTCCTTTTGCCTGGGGGTAGATAAGGAGCCACACAGCTACTGGAAAGGAGCTCCTGATTTACATCTTATGAAACATCAAAGTGGATTACAGAGAGTTACCTTTTTGGAGCCAAGGAACTCTTTTTCATCAAATGGACTTATTCTTTTAAGGACTTGGACTTTGACCAGCATCTAAGTATTTTTCCCTTTTATCCCTTTATTTTACTGTTGCTTGTCTTTATGTCTGTTTGTTAAATATTTTTTGTAATCACTATTGCACCATTTTTGTTTTATTAAACGATACTCTATAAAATCGTTAAGCTGATTCTCCTAGTGCTCTAACAGAACCAAGTAAGAATCCTGTCCTCTGAGACGCTACATATAGTAATTGCATTTAGTACTTGTTGTGTTATCTGGTACTATTCCTGCCTGAGTGTGGCAGCGAGTGTACAGGTATTTAGTATTATTTTACATTTCTAGCCGTTAAGGCTGGTATCGGTTTCCACGGCCGTTAGTAAGTGGGCTATTGCAGTAGTTTATATACCTGGTAAGGGGTATATGTTAGTGATGACAACCTTCAACCCGGTTTTGACCCGGTGAGCTGGGAAAGCTCTGTTGGGTCTGAGGTTGAGAGTTGTGGTATCATCACTGGTATTGGCTCCCACAGCCGTTAGTGTGTGGGTGGTGGCAGTGTTTTATATACCTGGTAAGTGGTATATGGTAAGTGACGGCAGCCCTGAACCTGGTTTTGACCCTGTGAGCTGGGAAAGCTCCGTTTGGTCTGAGGTTGAGAGCTGTAGTTCCATCACAGGGGGTATTTATGAAAACCTGAAATAATTCTACATCCGGAATTATTAAGGAATATGAATTACCTTTGATCTGCCAGTTGGTTTCTGCTCAATTCCCTACTAGGAAATTCCCTGCTGTGCTGGTGCCTACTAGCCTGTAACAGTGTATGTATATTACAGGGATTTCACACCTTGCCCCTTTGCTAGGTAAGCTACTTAACACCAAATGGGAATGGCTATGGGAAAGGAAGCACAGCTTACAAGTTAACATGAATTAACCCTGTGATTACCCATGACAGGGAACAATGTGGGAGCTGCCATACTGCTGGACCATGGCAATAAGGTGAAATAATTGAAAATTAGGAGTGCCATTTCAGACATTGTGTATGGGGTTTTACATTGCACTCCTGTTCGTCACATAAAGGTTAACTGGCCAGATTGTGGACTGGCCGAAAATCTTCAACCAAGAACCTCTCCTTGCCCTCGAGAGGTAAGATACCCTTTTGGGGTTGTAGTTTGGCAGGTGTCCCATTGGTAAGTATTTTGTCCCTATCTGTTTTCAAATAATATAAATGAACACTGACCCCTTGTGTTCGTGGTGGGGTAGATGTTAAGAGGTAGAGTCCTCTTTGATTATAAGATTTAGTTGGTGTAGGCCTTTTCATTTTGGTAGAGAGTTTTGTGGTGAGTGGCAACATCTCTCTTTGTGTTGTTTTGAGGATTTCCATGTCTCCTTCTGTTGGATATATGTGGTGTAGCTGGGTTGATCCCAGTCTGGGAGGGAGACTTTTGGGAGCCCCAATTTTCCTAGAAATGAGTGTAAGTTCTCTGGGTCTTTGAGTACTGCTGTTCTGCCATCTTTTTGTGCAATCAGTGAAAAGGGGAAGCCCCATTTGTATTGAATTTTTTGTTCCTGGAGGACTGTGAGCAGGGGTTTTAATGCTCGCCTCTGCTGTAGCGTCCTTCTGGGCAGGTCGGCAAATATAGATATTTTTGTATTATTGAAAATGAGTTTGGTACAGTCTCTAGCTTTTATCATTATTTGCACTTTAATAGGATAATAATGGATGCAACAGATCACATCTCTCTGCCTAGTGTCATCCATGTCCCTTGGGCGTAATGCTCTGTATGCTCTGTCAATTTTTTTTGGTGTGTCCTCTGCTGCCCCTAGTATGGTGTTAAATATTTTTTGTAGGACAGTAGGCAGGTCTGTTGTGGGTTTAGATTCAGGGAGCCCCCTTACTCTGATATTATTTCTACGGCCTCGATTTTTGAGGTCGTCGAGTTGGTTGAGTAGTGAGCTTTTTGTTCAGACATATCTGTTCCTATTTGGGCTAATGCGTTTTCGTGCTCTTGGTTTTGGCTCTCTAGTTCCACAACTCTATTGCCTATCGCTTTAATATCGCAGCGTAGGGAGGCTATTTCTTCTTTACATGTTTGTTCTACTTTAGTTAGTAAGTTTGCAAAATCACCTTTGGTTGGTAGGGAGCGTAGTACAGAGCGGAGATCATCAAGTGATTCAGTGTCCTTCTCTGAGCCGGACGAGTCTGGGTTTTCCCTGTGTGCTGTACTCTGGCGCGCTGTGTCAGTGGGCGCCGCCATCTTGGATTTTGTATCCGTTTTAGTTTTGTTGAAAAGGTGGGTAAAACCTTGGTTTGGGGGTCTGCTTTGGGAGGCTGGTGTTCTTGCCGCTTTAGGCTTTCCCATGGCTTTGTTGGGGTAGTTTTTAGCTTTTCTGGGGGTTGTGTGCTGTGTTAGATAGGGATCTGGTCCGGGAGCTCTCACACCATGCGTCCGTGCGGGACCCGTGCCAAGCCACGCCCCCGTTATCTCTATGTTTATTACAGAGCAGGGAGAGGGGATCACATCACAGGGATTTGATTGACAGTCCAAGTAGGAGTAGAGGAATGCAATTCACGTATTTTTCTAACTGGTGTATCTCAGGACAGAGAGGGAATCTGAAAAAAAGTGATGACACTCTAGGGGTTGTGGGGAATTATAGAACACATGGAAAGAAAGAGAAAAAAGTTCATTTTCCCACTATAGATGCCCTTTAAGGGGCTGTGGGCAGCAAGCGGACCAACTACATTGCTGGTGGGCGTTCCCAGAGGTGGAAAGCTTCTGGAGCGTATGCTCAAAATTATTACAGGAGGTTTTAGCAATGCCCGTCCAACTATCACCCCTTACGGCGCTATTCAATTTTCCTATCCAAAATCTGAATAAACATGCAAATTCCCTAGTGGGACAGTCTCATAGCAAAATCCTGGAAAGGAGGAGACCTAACAAAACCAAAACCGATAGCAAAAGTATGGTGGATCTACGACCACAAGTATCTAGTAGAATAAAACTTGGGATATATGGATACTGAGAATGCCACCCCAGGGAAACTAGTAAATTTTAACGGCAGGACTCCTCGGGGGAGCACTGCCTGGACCAAGACAATCAAGAAACTACTATACTACTATAGGTTCTTGTTTCCTTATTATAGGCTGTTGATGGCAAAGACACATTTATCAAAAATAATTGGACCAAACACAACTGTTATTTGTATATGTTATAATTTATTTCATGTTATAACCAAAAAACAAGAATTTCTCATTGATATTCTATGTAATTTTATATACAAAGAAATGAATAAATAATTCATGAACAACAAAAAAAAAAACATTGTTAGTCGCTGGTACAGGAGGTGTGGCCAATGGGGTACTATTCTTCATGACTAAACTGGAGACGTAGAGACATGTGCAAGAGTGTATAGTCAAAAAATGGTGGGGGGGCAGTCTTTAACAATGAGGCAGAGGTTATGGTGAAAAGACATCACGGCACACAGTTTTTTAAAGTGGACCTGGTCAGATGTGAGACTATGCATGGTGATTATTATGTTGTTTTGATTTAAAAATCTTAAAGACACAGATACTTTTTCAGTAGGGGGAGCAGTGCTGGGACTAATTTAAAAAAATTGACTTTCATTGAGCAGGGTTGTTGCGTTGTAATACAAATTTTTACGATACATCATGGAAGTGGCGGCCCTATGCTTTTTTAAGAAAAATAATTTAGTGACCCATGTTTCTTGGAGATGCAGGAAAAGGTGGTGTACCGTGTTAGCCAGTCAAAATGTTTACAGGGTAACCCCTTTGAAATAAAAAAATAAGAAAAGTGGTATAAAGGTGATACCTTTATCTGGCTAACTAAGATAATCATAGCAAGCTTTTAGAATATTCTAGTTCCTTTTCAGTAGTGTCATAACATATCCGATTATATCGTAGTGCCTGATATCGTATCATGGAGTGTTAAGTGTCGTCAGGGCAATAGATTTCATACATTAGATAAGATGGTTTATCTGTTGGCTTTTGATATATGGTTTGTAAACTATTTTCCCTGATATGAATCGTTGTATCTAGAAAGTGAATGTGAGTAGGGGAGTAGTTTGGTTTAAAATTTATAGCTGGGTGACATTTGTAAAATTATTTATGAAATTGAATGAGTAACACTCCATCATCTACAGCCAGGCTCTGTGATATAATCGGATATGTTTTGACGCTACTGAAAGGGACCACCACCTAAAAACACTCAAAGCAGACTTTATTAACAGCAACCTACAACCCAAGGATTGTGGATCAAAACATTCATACAGCCACCGGGATTCCCAGAAGTCTACTTCTGCCATACAAACAAAAAACAGAAACAAATCGAATCCCTCTAGTCAACACATACAATCCCCAACTTACACTGTAAGTGCACTGTAAAATCAAGTTATGTTCATTTGGAAGCTGAAGCTTTAAAAATACTGTTGCCATATTTTTTTTTTTTTCACCTATGCCCCTCCAGAGCCTACCTTTGTTGCTGATATCTTGTTGCAGGTTTGCTGAATGTTAGGCTGGGTACACACGGAGGGACTATTTGTCCGGACCGAGCGCTCGCTACGAGCGCTCAGCCGGGACAAATGTCCATCAGTCGCGGCAAATTCGGACGAATTTGCAAGCGATCGATCGTGCGATCCCACCATAGGAAACTGCACGATCGTTTGGAATTTACAGACACGTCCGATCGATCGTCCATCCGGACAATCGAGGTCGGTCGCGGCCGGCCACCCCACACCAGCAGGTATTTTCAGGGTGACCGACCGAAAGTGCCGTGAGCCTGAAAATATCTGCTGGTGTGTACCCAGCCTTAAGCTCCACCCCTGAGATTTCCTCTGCTTTCTTCTGATTGAGCCTCAAATGGTAATGCCTGGGAGTTCCGTGCGCTCTCCTGCTTGAGGATGTAACTCACAGGCATTATCGTTTGAGGCTCAAGCAGAGGAAATCTCAGAGGGGTGGAGCTTAACATTTAGCAAACCAGTAACAAGATGTCAGCAACTTTCAAGCCACAAAGGTAGGCTCTAGAAGGCATAGGGAAAAAAAAATGGCAACAGTATTTTTAAAGCTACAGCTTCCAAATGAATATAACTTGATTTTACAGTTTACACTTAAAGACCCTTTAAGACCCTCAGAAAAATAGTGTATATTTCACAAAGATGAGAGGCTCCAAAACATTTTCCCAGACCCACCACTTCTGGCATTTAGGCAGCCCCCAAATATAAAAAGACTAATAACAAGAAGCGCCTTGATACGAAAAAAAGAACCTTTCCCTGTGGCAAAAAACAATGCAAAACCTGCCCACACATCTGTAATTCAGACAAAATACAGATTCCAGGCACATTAGAGGAAAACAGCATCCATGGCCAATACAACTGCTCTTCATCCAACGTGGTGTACTTAATACAGTATGCCCAACAGGAGGACTATATATAGGAGAGACTGGACAAAGCCTGAGAAAGAGAAATACACACCACCGCTTTACTATAACAAATAAAAAAGTGGACGCACCAGTGGGGAACCATTTTAACAGCCCTCACCACTCCATAAAAGATCTAAGAATCTTGGTCCTTAAAGGATGTCTATACTAACAATTTAAAAATGGAAAGTACCTGGGGCAGGGATGTAGGATTGATTATTCCTACCTAACAATATTGTTTTATTTAGGAGCTACAACGCGTACAGTTTTCATTTGCCAGGTTAGTCCTAGACTAGTCCTATATTAAAGATAGTGCTAAAGCCAGGAGGAAGACTGGCAGAATCAGTTTTCTTTGGGCTGGTTCTCCTCAAAGAAACAATATTGTAAGGTAGATTTTACCAGTCCTATAAATCTGTCCCAACTACCGGTACTTTCATTTTATGGTATTAAAAAAAAAAAACTTAATACACACAATAGTTATCCTTTAAGGGAAACTTTAAAGGGCATGTCCACCCCATTTTTGAAATTTTTCTGTAGTGTAGGGCTCCCTTACCCAGCTGCTATAATATTTGCAGAAACTCCCCTGATCATTACTTAACTTGCCTCTCTCCTCCGGCGTACTGTCACAGCCCTCTGCTTGCATGAAACTGCAAGCAGGGGGCCGGACCGGCAGCCGCGTCCATGATTGGCTGAGAGGCAGCCAATCACGGACGCGGCTTCTGGCTATCCAGAACGCCGGAGAGAGGCAAGGTAAGTAATGATCGGGGAGTTTCTGCAAATATTACTATAGCGGTTGAGGCTGGGGGAGGGAGCCCTACACTACAGAAAAGGGGATTTGTGCTAGGAGGAGGAAGAGGAAAATGGAAGGGAGAGGGCTGCAGCGCGCATGGCAAAATTCTGGAGGGACATTACAGGAGAACCATTTGGAGCAGGGATAAAAGGTAAGGATTTTACTACACTACACAGTGGGGCCAGTAGTGGGTTAAATTAAAGTTTTGGGGGTGGACATGCCCTTTAAAACAGAACAAAAGGAAGGTATGGGATTCCAAATTAATGAAAACTTTCAACTCTCTGGAGAAGGGACTGAACCTGGGCCTTGGATTTATGGCAAACTATATAGATTAAAAGGCAAATCCAGCCCTGAAATGAAAACTTACATAAAAGTAAATCCCCTCCAAAAACCCTAAACGGTAATAGTTTGAAATCTTAAATATATAAGTCTAACCTGAAATCCTGCACAATGTCCTGTTGTCCCTGTTTCTGCTTACTGGTTCTTCCAGTTAGCAAATGTCATTTATGGATTTGACAGTTGACATCACAGCCAATGACTGAACTTTAATTCCCTGTCTGCCTCTTCTGAGCATGCTCAGGCTCAGTACAGGTTTCTAAATTGCTCAGTTTTCATGAGTCATCCAGAAGCATAGCAGGCATACAGTAATGAATTCATAGGACAAACTATGATATATCAACATATTTTAAAGAGGCCATTCTTCCTAAAAGAAGTTCTTATGAGGGTGGGATTGTCCTTTAAGAACTGCCAGCTACAAGCCAGAAAAACAAACATCTGTAGAGACACTGGGACAGTTAATTACATGGAATTCCTTTTACTTCACACTTCAGTAACTTACCACTATTTAAATCAGCTAATTTGTTCCACAGTACCTTGTACCTTATCGGTTTGTCCCTTGCAGACCCCTTTATATGGCTTTGACACCTTCCACACTGATATTTCTTTATTTCTGGTTATTTGATCTATGAGCTGAATGTTGTATATGTATCAGAGAGTGACACATCTTTATTGGAATCAGCTTGATAAAGGAATTGGAAAGGTTCTGAAAGCTTGCTATGATTATCCAAGTAAGCCAACAGAGGGGTCACCTTTATACCACTTTTCTTACGTTTTATTTTGAAAGGGTTACCCTGGAAACCTGCTCCTTGGACTGACTCCAATTGTTGGTTCAGCAGGAACAGTTTAACCATAGAGGTAAACAGGGCAATTGGCCCCAACAATCAATGATTTAAATGGCGTTCTGCAGTGTCCTCCCTTGCTCCAGCCCTCTATTGTACTATTGACCCACTCATTGCAGGTGTAAACAATCCATATTTCTTTGTGTGGAATGTTTAATAGACATATCTACCAACCGACACTGCAGACACTCCCTGCTCACTTCCTTCTTCAGTAATGAAGGAAATCTTGGAGACTTCCCGGACTCCCTTATAAGGGTTTTTCTAAATCTCGAACCACGCCTCCTTTATTCATTCCTGACGCAAAAACTATAGATGCCCTGCCTAGCTTTGCCGCGCCTGCTGCTTGTTGCTAAGGAGCCGTTGCCATAGAACTGAACGATTGTCCGCGTGCGCAGGCGGAAGTACCCGGATTGAGGCGGCCATCTTTCCCCGGGCAGAGCTAGAGAGACAGAGGAGAGGTTTGAGCTGCTTGGAAGACGGAGACATACAATCGGCTTCCATCCGCTTAGTAGATCGCCTTTAATCCCCGCTAGCTACCGCCATGGAAGAGCGAGAGGATTTAGTTTACCAAGCCAAACTGGCAGAACAAGGCGAGAGATATGACGGTAAGAGGAATCGGTGATTTTGTTTCCCTCCCCCCATAGGTCGACGGGCGGAGAGAATGGAGGCGAGACAAAATGGCGGAGAGTCTAGCAAAGGGAGGGGAGGACAAAGGAGAAACTGCTAGTGGTGTAAAATGGCACATTTCCTAGGTGACAAATACATCAATTTGACTGGCCTAGGTGCTCTGGGGAGCACCTAGTGCTGACGGGCAGCGGGAAGGCGGGAGGGTCTATAACGGGCAGGAAGACTACTTATAAAATGGCGACTGCTCTATAGGGCGAGACTCTAGGGGACTGAGGAACCCCCATAAACCATTTCGGGTTAAATGGTCGGATCTCCCTGGTAAACTCCCACATTCCAGCATCTTTCTGTGAACACGGCTGTCGATCGGGTTAATCCATCAATTGGACAATCCCGTAGTATGATGGTCGTCGCTGAAGGGTCATCAGGTGTGCGAGACGTAATATTATATAGACAGTGGGGCGGATCACCGTGGAAGATGGCGGCTAAGGCCGGTGAAACGTCCGCAGTGGTGCATTTTCCATGCCTGTCTAGACAGCAATGCATGGGCCTTATGGTGCTGTCATCCATTGGGACACCATTTGGTCTATTAGGCACCTGGTTGGGTTGATTGCACGATTACACCATTTAAAGTGATCCACATACTGTGTTTTGTAATGGAGAATCGGCTTAAATTACATTTAGTTGCTTAGCATTGGACAGGGAACCCTGAAATGATCTGAACGTCTGTAAGTTGCTTAGTTGATTGTTGCTCTGTGATTATTAATATTCTATTCTTAGTATAACGTTTGCAGGGAACTGACCTCAGATAAAAACTAATTTTTAAATAGGAATCATTGTTTAGTGTTGGTTGTGTGAGACTATTTGTATAAGTGGAAACCTAGTAGTAGATCTTGCAAATATTTTTAATAGATTAAGCAAGATGAAATTACTTTCCAAAGGTCAGACTAAGAACCCCCTTACTCCAAATTCATTTTACCGGTAACCTGGTGTTAGTACAACGAAAACAATTGGGGTCACCATGGATGTAGTTAGCAGCTCATCCCACACCCAGTCATTGCATAGTGAAGCAGAGAGGGACACACCTCCACCCTGGGCCTTGCCTGTGTAGCTGTGATGGATGTTACTTAGGCTCATTCATTCCAGTTAGACCGGTCCCTGATCATGTGTAGGGATTTGTACTTAAGCATCTGGGTGCGTGGCCACGGAGAGCTGATATGGGTGGGCCCTCAATGACAGTATTGGTGGACTCACCCATCCTAACCCCCTTAATTAATTAACATCCTCAATTATGCAAGTATCTACAAATTTATGGGATTTTCAAGAAATCTGACTTAAATTATTTAGGCATAAAACAAATATTTGCAAATACAAAATGTATTTTTTGGGAAAAGCATAACTGGAATTAATATTGTTTCTTGATCTTTGCTATTTGAAGGCTTTTCAGACACCTATGCTTACTTTTAGTTTTGTGGGATTTTTTTTTTTTTTAAGCAAATGAAAACAATGATCACATTTAAATTATAATGATCTTTTATTTGGATAAGTTGATATTGTTTTGTTCACCTGTGTTCTTTTGTTCTACAGGTCAGTATTATCATTTTGCAAAATTTTAACCTGTTATAAGATTTTTGAACATCGAGTAGCCTGGACAGATTAACCCACTTTTCAGGACTTGACATTTCTTGTTGTATGAGACAGCCTATAAGCCTTGTTTCTGATTGAAATCACTATTATTTATGAATCTGGAAAGGAAGTATAAAACTCAGTCTATGCTGCTAAAACTTGATTAGCTATGTTCAAAGCGAGGTCATGGGCAGGGCAGGTGGTGACTTGAAAGCTCTGGCAAGGTTTTTATGTAGGAGAGTAAGAATATGCTTAACTCCCTAAATATGACTAACTCCAAACAATGTGAAATTTATTTATTTTTTTTTGCTACACAATGATTATTTTATAGTGGAATGTGCAATCCAAAAATTAAGGGATTTGTAATAGTGTATGAAAATCCATAAACATCAACCTCTCATACATAATGCTGTACATACATGGGCAGATATTCACAACAGCGCACTTGGTTATTTTGCTAGCATTTGGTATCCGTGCACACATTTAGAGTGGACAAACCAATAACCTGACACCATAGGACGGTCTTTTTTGCTTGTGGGGACATACTGCATTTAATAATTGTCCGTACGGACGTTTTATTTATTGAATATGTTGCGCTAGTTTTCTAATGGGCAGCAGTTGCAGTGAGCCGTTTTGGCCTGGGCACTCAAAGTACAATTGGGAGAGCTTCAAATTGTGGGGAATGTCATACATGCAGCTTTTGTTTTACCACAGATGCATCACTTTGAAAATGGGTCTTTAGTGCTAAATAACTTCCAATACTGACCTTGGCGGTATAGTATGCACAGCAAAAAACATCAAAACAAATTAAGATGGTCATAGGAATGAAACATGTCGGCTATGATGGCTATTGATTGTATGTTAGGCAGAAGGTGGTCATTTTAGAGAGGAGAGCAAGGACAGTGCAACAATCTTGCAAGATCCAGGCTTTTTTTTGTAGGATTAAAGAAATAGTTCACTTGAAAACACACAGGCCCGACTGATATGGTATAGGGATCGATCTGCTGTTCAGCTATACACAGTACGATCGTATTGGCTCCTGGCCGATACAAATTTTCCATTGTTTCCGACCGACCGTAATGCCGACTTCAGTCATTCCTCTGCACTATGATCGGTCGGGAAGAGCCCTTACACGCTGAAGATAATGAATAAATCCCGTCGGAAGGACATGATTTACCCCATTATCTTTAAAGTGTATGGCCACTTTACGTGCGATCCTCCACAGCAGCATTGAAAATTTCCGATCACTTCCTGGTTTAGATTAAATATTGCGCCCATTGTCATGCATGCGTGCTATAGTTAATATGAACCAGGAAGTGGTCTGGACCTGTCAGTGCTGCTGTGGAGGATTACGTGTAAGGTAAATATCTTTTATCTTAATCTGTGGCTCCTGGTCAATTGATTAAAGGTGATTTTATGTACAATCCGACATTTCCATTGATTGGTCGAAAAATGGTATATTTTCTACATCTTATTATGCGACATTAGATTGTAATATCGATCGAAATTACGATCGGGAAAGTCGTTTTTTGTCGATTGGTAAAATGATTGTAGTGTTCCGATTAAATGTAATATAACCTCACAAAAGACTATATTCAACATTAATCACAAAACAAATTGAATGTCGAACAATATGTATGTTACATTTTGTAGTGTATGGTCACCTTTAGGCATAGCTTCTTAACCTCCTGGGCTTCAATCAATATATTAAAAAAATAGTTCACTTTTCATGTGAACTATTTCTTAAGGATATAGTGGTTTGGGCTTGTGTTCAGTGGCAAACATGGGTACATTGTCTCTGGGGGTGGACATGTCCACTGAACTATACCGAATAAGTCAGATGACCCTGTACAACAACAGATATCTTGCAACCTTTAACTAGGCCACTGCCCATTAGATATCTCTAAGACAGTCTTTTTACAGAGCAGTATAGAAAGAAAGCATGTAATGTCAGAAGACCTATCCAAAGTATACATGTACTTGTTTGAGTTTCTGGAAAGCATACAGTATGATAGCTGAAATCTAATGCAGTCCTTTAGGGGCGTAGGTTTACTTAAAGGTTCCTTTACACAACATACCGGGACTCTCCTTCTGACGTTTCTGTGACTTCCTCCGATGACGGCAGAAGAACTGCAAAATTAATGCCTGCCCAGAAACTCTTTGCAAAAGACATTGGATAGATTTTATGATCCAAGTTGATTCTGTTTAATACCTTATTAGTGGGGAGAAATACTGTACAGGTTTTATCAGCCTCATCCAGCAAATTGGATTACCATACTTCCTCATTGACTGAAAAGAAAAAAAATCTAGCATTATTTTTGAATGAAGTTTAGAGGTGTTCATTTTCATTGCTGCATACAACCGCCAAATATTTTTGAGAATAGAATTAAAATTTTGCAGTAAAGGAGTTAAAATTGTTAAATACATTTAGGGCTTTTGGCTATTTTTATTTTGAGCTAAAATGTCCATTTAAATTGTACGTTTGCATGTCTGAATACACATTTGGTATATTTCATGACTTAAAATAATTCATAGCTACTATTTCTACATTCTGAGCATAGGTTTCACCTTTTAAAGTAAGCTTTGGTTGTAGACAAGAACACTACCTACTGGCTTGCTCTTTTCTTTTGTGAGAAATTGCATTTTTTTTTTTAAATAGAAAAAGGGAAACCATGCAATACTGACAGATTACTCCGGATGGCTACCAAGGCACACTTTTGACATCTCTGCAATTACCTTAAATTTCTACTTTCAAGATATTTATTGCAATGCTGGGCAAAATAAAATAAAAAATAGGGTATAATGGCAGTTTGTTTCTTTGGTTTCTTTATTCCACATTTAGCAGATTTATTACTGCATTAACCAATTATTTATATCGCCTGTACTGAAAATGTATGTTTATCCTGCAATCTGACTTTTTAAGTGCCTATAGAGTTTAATGTTTCATAGACTTATATGGGATACACTAAAATGTGTTCAGTGGCCAACCAGTTTTTGGATGGTCTGGTGCCATTATAAATTAGAAATAAATGCTTAAGTGACACTTATAGACTGATGGTCAGACTGTGAATAAACGTAATCTTTTAATAACTTGTAGCTATACATAACCTTAAATATGATACATTTTCTTTGTTTATTCAGTGTAGTTTTATTGAAAGTATTTTTATTTTAAACTTGGGTGTAAACTAAATCTTTGCCCCTTTTACAGAGGAAAACATTGTTAAAAAAAACTTTGCTACATATGAATTCAATTAATCACAGATTTTTAGTGACTTTTTAAAGACATTCTAACTTCAGTTTTGTAGTTTTAGTTGTATGGTAGTAAGTTTTTTTTTTTTTGTTTTTTTTTATACTAGCCTTAGAATATCATTTAAACTCTGTATGGAAGCAATTTTTTAAAGGGGAACAAGCCTAGTATGATGTCTCTAGCTGTTGTCACTTAAAAGCTATAGTCTTGTAAAACCTTTTTCGACTCTGCACTCTGTAAGATACAGGGGGGCATGCTCAAGCCAGGGGCTTGCTGTTATATGTCACATCTCATTGTGTAAGCTTGAAGCACCACCCTTTATAAAGGATGTAAATTTAGATTGACTGCTGCTTGGAGCATGAACCTGGAGTTTTAAAAGTGTGAGTGTGCTCTTTTCAATAGAAGGCAATTGTATAGAAATCACTGTTCCCCTTTAATAACCGGCAAACAAACATTAGTTAAAACCAGACAAATAAAACATATCAGCCTTTCAGTCTGCTGAAAAGAAAAATATCAATCCCCCATTATCAGAGGAAGCTCAAAGTTTAGGCTTTCAATTTATATGCTTACATCTATACTCAGGAGGTCCGGGTTCACAAACCCTAGACCCAAAGTAGGTCCACTCGCACTACTCCAATTACTAAACTGAGAGAAGCACACTAAATAAGTATATTAGCCCTAGACCCACCACTTATTCAGTAAATAGTTCAGCAGTTTGCCAATCTGTTACTTACTGCTAACACGCAGTGGGTTTGGGTGCTGCCTTCCCCAAACCCTTCTCCCGGTCCTTTAATACAAAAGTCCAACAAACAGAAGTGGCTAAGATTATCCGTTCATACGTGTGTCCATAAAATGTAGTGATTTTTATTCTTTCTGCATGACTTTCTTCGTATGGTGTGCACTGGAGGGACTTATGTTTGTTGGACTTTTAAACCGAATAAACATGCATAAAGTTACAACAGGGCTAACAACCAATATTTAATCAAAAAGAAATGTAAGAAATTCTATCTGACATGGGTTAAGCTATGTGCGCATGTTGGAACATTTATTTTTGCCTACAATCTAATGTAAGTGGTGTCTCCAGTCATTTAGCAATCCATCCTGCATTATTGCTAAAGGATATCAGGGAGTCATGATTGTTGCTCCTCCATAGAAAGACAGGCTGATAGGCAGTAGCTGTTAAAGTTCTCGGACTGATGAGGATGTTCTGGAATGTTAACCTTTGTGGTACTAAAACTTTGACAATCTAAGGATTTTGAAAAATGATCCATACCTTCTCCACCACAAGAACAAACTCTGTTTGACATTGCCTAAGGGTTTGTACACACGGGCAGTTTCATCTGCTTTGAATAAATGGCCACTGCAGGCCATAATGTGTATGCACCCGGACATTGTTCATTGATGAATAGACGGCGCTTGACTAAATGCGCACACGGGTGATTATTGCCTGCGTTAATCCTCTGAACACCCATACAACTCCAGTAAGTTGCATTAATTTACCTGTAAGAAGTATTCCATTTTAGGACCAGTAGTCCTTATTCAGCCTTGTGGGCATTTGAACCTATTGGCCACACCCCTTACCCCAGTATTTGCGGTCTCTATTTGCAGATCATTAATGACAAATATTTTTTAGTGTTATTGGCAGACATCCTTTCATGAACAATACTAAATAGTTGTCTGATTAGGTTTCTAAATATTCTATTTGCTTTAGCCAGTGGCGTAACTGGGGAAGACTGGGCCCCCAGCAAAACTATGATGGAGTCTGTGTTTTATCTACTGTGGTTTTCTGGGAAGAGACTATATCTGTCATAGGGAAAAGCAAAAGGGGGCCTCCGTGAGGTTGAGGGGTGTACTCCCTTGGTAGTTATTCAGCTCTTGTGGATTAGTGGACTAATGTTCTACTTTTACATAAGTAGAATCCATGAGGATAGTGCAATTTACGTTCTAATATTTATGCTGACTAAGAAATATACTTTTTTTTGTTTTTTATTTTAAATGTTATCCTTCATAATTTTTTTTTTTTTTTTTTACAGAAATGGTAGAATCCATGAAAAAAGTGGCAGGAATGGATGTGGAGTTGACAGTAGAAGAAAGAAACTTGCTCTCTGTTGCATATAAGAATGTGATTGGGGCTAGAAGAGCGTCCTGGAGAATAATCAGCAGCATTGAACAGAAAGAGGAGAACAAAGGAGGGGAAGATAAAGTTAAAATGATAAAGGACTATCGGCAAACGGTAAGAGTGTCTGCAGGACTTATTTTTATAAACTTCTGAAAAGTGCAGAAACATTTTGGATAAAACAAAAGTTTTGTACTTTTTATATACTGTTTAAACAAAGTCCATCTAGAAAAAGTTTCTTAAATTCATACACATGGGCCAACCCCATACCCGATATTCCCTTCAAACACACTACAGATTGTAGCACTCACCAGTATTTTGGTGCGATTATGTGAACTTCTGATCATTTTTGTGAATGTTCTCATTCATCTAGGTCATGGTATATCTGTTGTATTCCGTTAAATCAACTGGACTTTTAGTTCTTGAAGGTGTTTCACTAGTCATGCAACTGGCTTTTTCAATTCAGAATGGCTTGTACAAGAATCTGTTGGCGATTATGGCAATTAAGTCCCAATTAGCACATCACTACCAGGTGTTCGGGACCTTCTGAAGGCAAGGCCTTATTGCATTGTGGCTAAGGAACTGCCCAGAGTAAGGTGTAGTGCAGTAAAGAGTACTCTGATTTGTATGTGGGGGAGACCAAACGGCAACTGCACCAACATATGGCCCAGCACAGAAGAGCTTTTTCCTCGGGGTCAGGACTCAGCCTTGTACCTACATCTTAAGGAAAAAGGACATACCTTGAAGATTGTAATGTTAACATATTGGCTAAGGAACATGATTGGTTCAAGAGAGGTGTCAAGGAGGCCATTTATGTGAAAATAAAGAAACCAAGCCTGAATAGAGGTGGCAGACACCAGACACCAACTGTCTGCCTTGTACAATGCGGTTTTGACACCTTACCCTGGGCAGTTCCTATAACACCTCTTAGCCACAATGCAATCAAGCTTTGCATTCAAAAGGTCCCCAACACCTTGCTGTGATATGCTAATTGGGACTTTCCAGAGTCTTGTACAAGTCATTTTGAATTGAGAGCCAGTCAGATGACTAGCAAAACATCTTCAAGAACTATCTGTTGTATTCAGTTAGATCAACTAGACTTAAAGTTTAGTTCTTGACTTGGTAGATCATAACTGAAGGAGCACCCATACACTTATTAATAGTCTGCTGAAACATCTGTTCGTACACCATCGTGCGTCGCAGGTCAGGCCCCCGTAGTCACATGTGCGGATGGGCCTTGAGCCAAATGCTACATATTGTTAATAAGTTTATCAATGTGATAAAATAGTTGGCTAGCCAGTTGCTGATTACTATGCAACTGAACCACCTATCAGAGAGCTCAGGGAGCTATAATAAGCCTCCTATGCTTGGCATAAAAGCAGTTATTATAGCATTGGAAAATTACTAAATTAGTTTTAAGAGAAATTTAACGTTTTCAGTGTCATTGAGACAATAGATTTTCTGCTGACCAGCCATAATAAGGTCTTGCCAGAAGCGCAAAATAAATTCAATTCTACATCATAAATCAAGCCTTTCTAACTCCAAAACAGCTGCAACATATAAGACCACTGCAACAAAAATAATGCCCTAATTACCGAACAGCCAGTTACCGACTTTTGGTATCTCGTATGGACATGTCTAAATCTGCAACACTACTGGAAACTAATCATAAATTTCATTAACCAACAACTGAAAATTCCAGTTGACATGCTACTGGAGTTCTGTGTTTTGGGATGCGTAGACAAAGGACTGGGCCTAAATTCCAAAATATATTGCTTAGCCAAATACTTTTCTATGCCAGTTAGGCCATAGTGATCCAGTGGATGGCACCTGAATTACCTACCCTACAGCACTGGTTAGATCTTTCAATAAAACTTACCCTTCCAGAAAATCACATAACGTAGACGAAACCCCTCAAATCTAAAAAGATATGGGAACCCTGGAAAATCCACTCCTGCTACTCTGTCAATACATTATTTTGGCCCTCCTGTGATCACTACTGTAAACACTACTAAATAAAAGTAGTACTAAAGGCAGTAAACTCATAAGTATACTATAACTAGATGATAATCGGACAGAAAAAGTTTAGTTGAATTGTATGTTTATTAAAATATTGAACTTAAGACTAAAATTTAGCCCAGCTATAACCAAAATGTTAAGTAATATACAAATAAGACATATAAGATTGCATATATCATATACAGCTAAATGTAAATTTTTGATTGATATGTAAATGTAACAGAATTTTGTGTATAATCAAGTTAATTTGCAACATGCTTCAATTGGAGTTGTGCTATTAAAGATATACCTGAACTGTTAAAATAAAAGCTGAACTGTAAAAAAAAAAAAAAAAAAAAAAAAAAAAAAAAGGTATATTTCTGGAAGATGTAATTTCTTCTTGAAAATGCTTTAGGGGCAATGTATAAAAAGCTGCTGTTGGCTCTTAAAGCTGCATTAACCGATGCTTCAAGGCTGAACGTGGCTTTTGGAGCAATTTAATATCTGTTCGCAATAAGAGGGCAACCAATGAATGAAGCCCATAGCCGCTTTTAAGACAGAAACTTTAATGCCAACAAATGGCTGCCATTAATTATTTGGAATGGGTAACCCCCATTTGCAATGCATAGAGAGCAACTATTGCCTCAGTAGCATCGCTCTCCTTCATAAAAGTGCACTTTTAAAAAGAAGAGTGACAGGGTTATATTCTACAGAAAAACGAAATGGGTAGAAAAACTAAATGCAACCGAACCACTACATTTTCTGGGTTTACCAACCCAATTAACAGTGTGCCGATTTGCTATAATAGTAAGTTAAATATTTTTTAAAATAAAAACACCCCTTTCTGTTTTCTGTGCAATGTTAAGGTTTGAACTTGTGACCATGGAGTGCTGATCACTTAAAATATATGGGGAATATGCCCGTCATATTGATCAGCAAATAACTTCCTCAAGGCTTTTTTTTTTTTTTTTGTAATTTCATGAATGTTTAAGATGTGTGCTTTCTGTTTTCAGGTTGAGGCTGAATTGAAATCTATCTGTAATGACATTCTGGATGTACTGGACAAGCACCTTATTCCAGCTGCAAGCAGTGGGGAATCTAAGGTTTTTTACTATAAAATGTAAGTACAAAATTACTTATTCTGGTAGACTTAAAGGGGAACTTTGGTCTCCTTACAAGTGCATTAAATAAAAGCCTAGAATGATGTCTGTAGCTGCTTTGAATCTAAAGTTATAGGCATGGGTTTCACTTTCTTGACTGCACTGTTTGTGTCTCAATGACAGATGTGTCCTCAACCCCAGCCCCCCCAAAAATCAAATGTATAAGCTAGTTGCAGGAACGCATTCATTCTGTCCTTTTCTCTGCATATGGGCATTTTAGGGTGTAATCACAAGACCCCATTTTTCAACCCCATTAACTGTTGGGACCAGTTGATCTGGCCAGCTGCTGTTGGCCTAACATTTGTCCAGTTGTGAGACAGTGGCAAATTTTGTCCCATGTTGCAGTCTTTAGTGGACTGCATGATTGGTGGCAATGAAATTTTACCTGCAGTCCATTCTCGGCCGACCAATGGTATTTGAATCCAGCAGAACGTTCAACTGCAGCGCCCTGTTGATTGGGACGTAATATTGGCCTGTGTGTAACTTCGCTTAGGAAGAGAGACGTTCTTTTTTACACTTGGGGCTAGATTTAGAAACATAAGAATTTTTGGGATGAGGCTCATGATGCAACTGACTATGTTGCATCTTCTCTGTCCCAGCAGTTGCCCAGCAAGTGGGCATGCTTAAGCCAGCAGTAAGGGGGTGGAGCAATGGTGCTGGTTATATCACAGCACATAGTGTAAGCAGAAAGCACCATCCCTTTTACTGCTGTAAGTTTGGATGGATTGCAGCTAGAAGCATGCTACTGGATTCCTTTTACAGGTAGGAGGGCACTATTATGGAAAACACAATTCCCCATTTAAAGCTAGGTATTGCTAATTAAATGGTGCATCATTTCTCTTTCTATTTGACGTAATCTAGCTGCCCGCTATTTCCCAATGTGTAGTCATGTTATGACTACACATTATAACATGTTTAGAGTGAAAGGAACGCTCTAGTGAACTTTGTATATTTAAAGGACAAATATATACTCGCCTCAGTCCCGCTCATCTTTTGTTTTATGTCACTTGAACCCAGGGTGAGGACCTAAAGTGCTAGGTCCTCCTGGCATTAGCCTTTATAGTCAGAACTAAGCTGTAAATTTTTCTTCATGAGGACCGCCCTGGTCCACTTTGTTTAGTCCTGCAGCCTGACCAGTTGGAAGATGCAATGTGCAAGAAGCGTCTTCCAATTGGTGTTCCGGACCGAATGGGGGCAGAGCAAGGCGACCACACTTGGCAAAGCTTTTGACAGCTTTGTTCTGATTTTACTGGTTTAAACCCTGGATTTAGGACCTAGAGCTTTGTCCTCACCCTGGGTATATTCATTGGGAGAGGGTGGATGGTAAAGGCTATTGTCCCTTAAAGGGTATTTCCACCCTAGAATCAAAATTTTCTGTAGTGTAGGGTACCCCAGCCCGCCTCCAACAGCCAAGTTACACTTGTAAAATAAGCTCCAGAAACACTTATCATTTTTTCGTTCCCTCGGCGCTCTGCTCCTGGTTCCCCTGTTTGCCGAAAGTTGCAAACGGGTCGGACCGGCCGACACATCTGTGATTGGCTGAGAGTCAGATAGTCACACACAGCTACAGGCTATGCAGAGAACCAAGGGAACGCTGTCGGTAACTGTTTCTTGAGCTTGTCTTACAAATCTAACATGTCGGAAGGGCTGGGGTACCCTACACTAAAGAGAAGTTTTTTTAATGGTAGAGAAAAGGCAGCAATGAAACTATCCAGAGGGTGTGAGGGAGCGCTCCCCAGCGCGTGTCAGTGTCCTCGGAGGACAAGTAAAAAGCATGGACCAGATAACTCAAGACAACTCCTACTCTTCTCTTTCTGTGACTTTGGACAAGCACAGCAGGAGAACCATTTGGAGCGGAGGTTTAAGGTAAGGATTTTTATAAAATTGTTGAGGGTCGCACTCCAAAATCAATAAATTCTTTATTTGGTGACCAACCTCAAAAACACCGTTTCCTGGGGGGTATTAAGTGCCCCCTTCCTCAGCTGATGCAAAAGGATTTTTGAACACTACACATTGGGGACAGTAGTGGGTTAAATTTTAGTTTTGGGGGTGGACATACCCTTTAAAAGGCCAAAGTGGATTGCTGGTTTCCAAAGTTAAAACCATAAATAACTTTTCTTTCAAAATGCTTCTAAGTAGCAGATTCTGTACTATAGGTTCTAATATGTTGATGGAAATGATATCTTCATCTGTATTTCTTTGGCTCTCCACCAGGAAAGGAGATTATCACCGATACCTGGCAGAGTTTGCAACAGGCAATGACAGAAAGGAGGCGGCAGAGAACAGCTTGGTAGCTTATAAAGCTGCAAGTGATATTGCAATGACAGAACTTCCTCCAACACATCCAATTCGTTTAGGTCTTGCACTCAATTTCTCTGTGTTTTACTATGAAATTCTTAATTCCCCTGACCGTGCCTGCAGGTAAGTGTTTATGAAATTGTAGCTTTTTATTTAAATATGCAGATTGGTTTAACAATGAACATTGTTCACCATGACTGTTTGCTGTTCTTAGAAAGGGAAACATAATGCATATATTCCAAGATAGGTTACTTAGAAAGGGAGACAATGCTTAAATGAATGGGAAATTTAGACTACTTTTAGAAAATACAAGGTTTTAAGGCATATAGATTGTAATCAACGGTGGACCATTTTCTCCTTTAAATGTCTAGGGAACAAATGTTTTTTTTTTAAATTTATACATTTTAATAATTGTTGAAATTTGATTAAGATCTACCATATATACTCGAGTATAAGTCAATCCTAATATAAGACGAGGTACCTATTTTTGCCAGAAAAATTAGTAAAAACTGATTGACTCGAGTAGAAACGCTCACCATTACTGCCTTCTAATTCTGTATTGTTTTGTGGCTTCAGTTGCCCTTTAAATGGAGAGCAGAATTCCCATACATTAATCCTATACATTAATAGCCAGATCCAGTACCAGTACCCCCCAAATTCATTCCAGATGTTTGCAAACTACAATTACCAGCATGCTTTGGTTGCTGGGAGTTTAGTTTCTAAACACGTGAAGTGTTTAGAAAGTGTGAAAGCGATAAACTTTTAATTAAGCTTACCATAATTTACAATTCTCCTGACCCCCATATAGTAAAGGGCACTCTGACCCCCCATATAGTAAAGGACTCTCTGACCCCAATAGTTAAAAATGTCACCTGAGAGTTGTAATTTCAAGCTGTCATTTGTACTGAACTAGCAGACATTTTTTGCCGCAAACTGAGAAGACCCATCAGATTTACAGCCTCTAGATGAGCAGTGACAGTGCTGAGTGAGTCCAGCAGCCAGACTGCAGGCAACTTTCTATGCACGTGAAGGAGTTTTTTTTACACAGCGCCACCTGCTGGTTACTACCCGCAATTGCAGCATTTGGAGCTAAATTAGGACTTGACCCGAGTATAAGCAGAGGTTAGGTTTTCAGGCTAATTTTAAGGCCTGAAAATCTCTGCTTATACTAGAGTATATATGGTATGTTAAGTAAGGTATAAAGGTTTGACCATTTGCCTTTATTTTACCTTCAATACTGTTACTATACGACTTCAAAATCAGCTGTACTTTATTCTGCATAATATGATAGTTTTGATTCTGTTTAATGTAGCGATAGATAGAAAGTTAACCGATAACTATTGTGTATAAAGGGTGTTTTTTTTTTTTTTTTTTTAAATTCTGTTAAAAAAAAAAATACTTAGGAATTACCAGTCCTATTTCCCTGTCCCAACTCGCAATACTGTTTCTGTCAGGAGCATCAGCCCAAAGAAAACTCAATCTGCAAGTCTTCCTCCTGGCTTCAGCACTATCTTTAATACAGGATTAGTCCAGGTCTAAACTGGCAAAACTGCTCGTGCTGAAGCTCCTCAACAAAAGGGTATTGTGAAGTGGAAATAATCAATCCTGCCTCCCTGACCCAGATACTTTCCATTTTAATGGAAAGTTAATTTTTAGAGTATAGTTATCTTAGTTCAGGAACCACCCCTGGATTTCTAAATAGTGTATTGTAACAGACCATGAACACAGTCATCTACGCATTTCGGCCATTTTGTTTTAGGCTGTCATCAGGATGCTGATGACGGCCTAAAGGTCTTTCGCTTTCAAGGGCAGTCTAAAAGTTTCTTGTTTTTCTAAATGCTCAGACTTCATTTTAAAGTGTATTTAACGGTCTCTGAGCTCCCTTTGGGTTTATTGGGGTTAAGATCTCCTTTTAAGATGAAAGTAATGTTGCCCTGTTTCCTATTAAAGCATTAAAATATTCTATAGGCATATTGGCAAGGAAGCTTTAGGTTAAGGCCTCATCAAGCTACACAAAAAAATGGAATTATTGGATGTGTTTTCTGTGGGGTGATCCCATGTTTTAAAATTATTCTGGGATGAAATGCACACAGTGTGGCTAGGCAGATTATGGACCATATTGCATGATCGTTTGGCCTTTTATCCCTTAGTGTTTATCAACCGCAAAATATTTTTTGCTTGTAATCATAAAGCTTCTATATGTATACTATAACAACAAAGTTGTGTATTTCCCCCATAATCATCTGACTTATTCTTAATCCAAAACTGGATGATCTTCCTATGTGTTTTGCTCCCATTGATGAGGGCAAACCATTGCTGCTTTTGCAGAGATTTTTTTGTGATAGCGAGTACATTATCAGCCAGACAAAGGGTTAGGTCCCACTATGTGCGTTGCGTTTTTTCTTCTTCTTGCGAATAGCAATGTTATTTAAAATGTAATGGAAATCGAGAATCGGTTCCCACTACATAATTTGCGTCCCTTTTTTATCCGCATGCATGCTCAACTTTTGATGTGTGTGTCAGAATCAAACTTTAATAATGGTATATGGGAATGCAATAAGCAGACAAATGTGGTTTTGTTTTTTTCACAATATTTTCTATGATTTTCTAAAAATTGCGCATGAACGCAAAAGGACTGGAAATGCAGACAAATGCATAGAAAATTGCATGTTTGTTAACCCGCAAACGGACTGGAACGCTGACAAAACGCATTGTTCTTAAGTCACCGCAACACACACAGTGGGACCTATCCCAAAGACTAATGTTTACTATGTTTGTAGAGCTTAAATGTTTTAAGGTTAACTGTTTACTAAAATGTAATTTTTTTAAAAATGGGAATTACGGGGTCAGGGAGGTTGGATTGATTACTCCTACCTTCAATATTTTGTTAAGGAGCTACGGCCCCAACAGTTTTAATTTGCCAGGTTAGTCCTGGACTAATCCTTTACTAAAAATAATACTGAAGCCAGGAGGAAGACTGTCAGAATCTGTTTTGTGCTCCTTACCAGGCCTATATCCCTGTCCCAAGTACTTTTAATTTTAACTGTAATTTATAATAACTTAATACACATGATAGTTCTCTAATATAATAAAAAATGCTATTTTGGCAAGATGTGGGCAGTTTTTGTGTTTTGCACCAACTTTAAAAGGTTGGTTTCTTATTTTAGTAATAAAGAATATTATTTTTAAAAATGTTAACTTTGTGTTTTCAAGGTTGGCAAAAGCAGCATTTGATGATGCAATTGCAGAACTGGATACATTGAGTGAAGAAAGTTACAAGGACTCCACACTTATCATGCAATTGTTACGTGATAATTTGACACTATGGACTTCAGATATGCAAGGTGATGGTAAGTTTTAATTAGCAACATAATTGAAATAAAGCAACCATTATTTCTGGCTTAGTATCTTTGCTGTAGTAGATTATATGCCTTTTTGATAGTTAAAGCAAATTTGTCACTTTGCATTCTCAAAACTGTAAAACCTTTTCAACTACTCTTTACTTTTCTACCTAATTATATATTTTAAAAAATCGCAAACCGCATCCTAGTTAAGGTTCTTTTTTATGACCGTTTGATGTAGCCACTAGTCATTTTGTTTTGCACAAAAGTCAATGGGGCTTTTGTAACGAGCTGCAAAAGTTTTACTTTGCTAGTAATCTGCAGCAACTAAAACTTGTTACAGAACTGCAGTAGACTATAGATAAATTCCACCGGTAAATGTATACACATTTTTAGTGTATTAGCCTGTATATACCATTGGAATTTTCAGACAACAGCAGATTAGGGTAAAATGCTGTAATTGTATTAATGAAATAAAAGTGAATTCTACAAAAATTTGATTTCCTTGTAGGTACACTGGTTGAAAATTGAGTGCCCACGTTGGATGCACTGCAATCCTTTTTCGGAGTGCAAGCGATCACCATTGTTTTGAAAATTGCAATGAGCTCCGATTGCGCTATTTTGCGGATCCCAGCTCAAACAGACGGTAATGTACATGAAACTCAAGCAGATGCCCCTGCGATTTTCATGCACGTTGCCATTTGTCAATGTGGCCTCCGCTTAAAACCATTCAAATGTTTAAAAGACTAACTCTTGAATTTAAATTTATTTTGCAGCAAAGCAACTACACAAATAAGCACAGAATAGTAACTTTAGGTATTCTAATTTTTTAGGTTGGTAAATTGTAGTTGTCCTTTAACTAGCAATTCTATCTGCAAACTATATATTATAGAAAAATGCTTTTGACCCCTTGAGCATTTCGTAAAAACTTTTTGTACGTAGAGCAGGACATTTTCTTAAAATTATGTATTCCTTTTCTTTCTAAATCCTTCTTGACCTAATAATTATACCTCTGTGCAATCTGTAAAATATTTATCTCTGCACATTAACATTTTAATCTATTCCCCTCCACCGTTTGTATAGGAGGAACAGAAAAATAATTGCCAATTGGACAGCTCTTTGCTTTTCCATAGGACAGTGCACACTATAAATCTTAACCCCATGTTTTTCCCAATTCTTTATTATTTTAGAAAAATGTGATTGGTTACCACCCATGTAACCAGCATAAAAGTTCTTGAATACTGCAGGTTAAAGTTAGTAGTAAATATTTAGTTAGAGGTTTTATTTGTTCATGCAGTGCATTGAAGTCCACATGATTGGCTTGATTTACACTTGAATGAACAGATTTTGCATAAAAATTGATTGGGACAGAATTTCAGCTATTTTGGTCCTATCAACCAAAAAGTTAAATGGTGTGCACCAGCTCTTTAAATGCAAATCAAAAAGAGGAGGAGACATACAAGGGTGTACCTACCACTGAACTTCAGGTGGAGCTAAAGTTGTTTTGCTATGACCTATACAGTCTGTAGATAGGCCCCATTATATTTTTTGGGGGACCCCGTGGTTCCTAGGTAGGCCACTGGTGGCATTTTAATATAAAGGTTCAGAACGAAAAGATTTTTTCAAGAGAAATGGATTTTTTGCATTGCATTAACCTTAATTTGCCAATCCAGTGATTTTTCTCTCTAAATAAATACTGATCTCCTCTATGCAGCTACCCTAATGTCCATTATGGGCTTGTCCCTTGACTGTTGAGCAAGTGAATTGCCTTAGTAGTGGAGATCTGAGCATGTTTGACTTATACAACAGCTTATGAGCCAATGAGGTAACAATTAAAGGGTATGCACACTATAAAAACAACTGTAGCTTACTGGATAGCTTTGGCTTTAAATATAAAGGTGTATGTTTTTTTTGTTCTACAAAACTGTCCAAATCTCCAACATCCCCTTTGCCAAAAAATGTTGCAGCCATTAGAAGTCCACATGACATGACATAAATGTGTTGGAGTGACGTTTCCGCAAGCATTGGTAAACCTAATCAATAACGCAAAACTTCTATAATATTCCATATATTATCTGTTAAATTATTTCATTTTAATTTCATTATTTTCATTTAATATTCATTTTAAAAAGACCACAGGGGGTAAGTATCAATGGAGCAGCTATTTCTCTTGCACATAGGGAAGTAGGAATAAGCTTCTACCTCCCAGTGTCTTTAAGATCATCATGGGGCAAAAAGGGTAACCATTGGATGTGCAAATAAGTTGGAGGAGCGCACTACATTTTCGGTGTTTTATTGAGCAAAAAACATACAATGTTTTGGGGGATATGACTTCCCCTTCCTCAGGTAAGCATGGAAAAGGAAGAAGATACTGTTATGGTTATGAATGTCCATGTTAAAAGAAAATCCTGATTTGTAGAGAGTTTATTTTCACAATATTAAAGATTTTAACAAAATGGTTGGGTGACGTGATCATAGCCATATATTTTTTTACTTTTTACCAGGGTAAAAGAAAATATAATTTTTGGGGTGAAAAAACTGTTTAAAATGCCCCTGTCCCATTTGAATTTCTGTCCTGTAGACCGGGACTGGGGGCTATGGGTATCACAAATCCAAACATATGGCTTTTCCCAGCTAGAAAGTGACACTTGTGTGATCCCCACTCATGTGATAGCCCTCCCTGGTGTTGATCTGACTGGTGATCTCTGGCTGGTGTTGGGGTGAAATATGCAGCAGGGTTAGGGGAACTCCTATTCCATGGCTGTCCACTCTGTCTTGGGGCCACACTAGCGACTCCCCAGTCAGTGCTTCTGTTGCTCTGCCCTGGCCCAGATTCCAACTCCTGGCTTAAAGCCTGTTTCTGCAACTAAACCACCTTCCTGATATTCTTGTTTCACAGCAGAACTTTCGTTTCTTTATGCTATGAAGGGCAAGTTGATGACGTAAATGCGCGCATGCATCGCAGTGACATTGCCGCAAGCGTATGACATCATGCCATGTGTGCATTGATGTCACATGCATGCTCTTTAAACGGCTGCAACATTTTTGGCAAAAGGTATGTTGGAGATTTGGACAATATCGTGGGGGCAGAGCTAAAATGGGATTTCAGAGGAGGAAGCCAACATTCAAGATAGGCTATGGGAGGGGAATAGAACAAAAAAGATTATACCTTTTTATATCTGTTGTATTCAATTAGATCAACTGGACTTGAAATGTAGTTCTTGAAGACGTTTCGCTAGTCATCCGACTGGCTTTCTCAATTCAGAATGACTTGTACAAGAATCTGTGGCAATTATGTACCCTGGAAAATCCCAATTAGCATATCACAGCCAGGTGTTAAGGGTGTGATTAGATAGTGGCTAAGGGGTGTTATAGGAACGCCCAGAGTAAGGTGTTAAAACAGCATTGTACATGGCAGACAGTTGGTGTCGAACCCCCCCACCTCTATTTAGGCTTGGTTTCTTTATTTTCACATAAATGGCCTCCTTAACACCTCTCTTGAACCAGTCACGTTCCTTCGCCAGTATGTTAACATTACAATCTTCAAAGGTATGTCCTTTATCCTTAAGATGCAGATACACGGCTGAGTCCTGACCCGAGGAATTGGCTCTTCTGTGCTGGGCCATACGTTGATGCAGTTGCTGTTTGGTCTCCCCCACATACAAATCAGAGCATTCTTCACTGCACTGCATATATGATGTCGCTTTTCTTGTGTTTTGGTATTGGGTCTTTCGGATGTACCAATTGCTGCCTCAGTGTGTTGTTCGGTTTAAAGCAGACAGGGATACGATGTTTTTTGAAAATTCTTCTTAATTTCTCAGAGACCCCTGCTACATATGGGATGACCATGTTCTTCCTCCTGTCTTGCTTTTCCCCTTCACTGTTGGTATTCGTGTTCTTTTCTTTCCTTCTACTTCTTTTGACAAAGGCCCAGTCTGGATATCCACAAGTTTTAAGGGCTCCTCTGAGATGTTTCATTTCTTTAGCCTTCGCCTCTGTGCTAGTGGGGATGTTCTCGGCTCTGTGTTGCAGGGTTCTGATGACCCCCAGCTTCTGATCTAAAGGGTGGTGGGAGTCAAACATCAAATACTGATCTGTGTGTGTTGGTTTTCTGTAAACCTCTACTTCCAGTTTACCATTTTCCTTAACTTCTACCAAGCAGTCCAAGAAAGCCAGTTTGTTGTTTTGTACCTCTTCCCTTGTGAATTTAATGTTTTGGTCCACCGCATTAATGTGTTCTGTGAAAGCTTGTACTTCCTTCTGGTGGATTTTAACCCAGGTGTCATCAACATATCTGAACCAGTGGCTGGGTGCTATGCCCTTCTTGTACAAGTCATTCTGAATTGAGAAAGCCAGTCGGATGACTAGCGAAACGTCTTCAAGAACTACATTTCAAGTCCAGTTGATCTAATTGAATACAACAGATATACCATGACCTGGATGAATGAGAACCTTCACAAGCATATACCTTTTTATATTTAAAGCTACAGCTATCCAGTAAGCTGAAGTTGTTTTTACAGTGTACATACCCTTTTAAGGTTCCCATACACATGCAAATTACACATGTGGTAACTGCATACACAAGCCGACCAATCCCCATAGGTTGTGGGGAATTGATTGTCCGTGCATCCACACACCTACTAATGGAGCAGAATACTGGCTGACATATTTTCCATTTGTAACGACGCAGTGAGTGGATGTTTTTCTGCATCGTCTTTGGCCCCCACACTTTCGATTCCAACGGGATTTGTCTGGTATCTGCAATGTGGATGGGCACATTTACTGATTCTGGGAATAAAGCATAGAATACTTTTTCTTGTGTATCTGTTGTATTCAATTAGATCAACCATGACCTGGATGAATGAGAACCTTCACAAGCACTTTTTCTTGTGACAATTTTTTCCCCCTCTACACTTATACAGAAAGGTCTGCCTATCCCTGCTTGTTCTTAGTTTTATTTCCTGGAAAAGAAATCTAAACCAATGCACAGAAAACTTGTTGATAGAAGTGGTTATTCCAAGTTTTTATTGCTTAAACTAAACAATATGCAACTTTTCGGGGACGCCCTGTCCCTTCCTTCACGAAACATGTTGTTTAAGCAATAAAAACTTGATATCACCACTTTAGTGTGCTTCCCCATACTTGTTTTTGTTGGAGTCTTCTGGCCCCTGAAGTAGAGGGCAGAGGTGTTGCACCTATATATTTGTCTGGCAAACCGCCAACAGCGGTGTGCTTTTTTTTTTTTTTTTTTTTTTTTTTTACATTTCACTTATGCTTTTAACATTACTTCATGATTCATGTTTCCCCCTTTTCTATGTAGATTCTTAAAGGGAAACCCAAGTTTTGATTTCCTAAATATTCTTTGTAAGTCTATTTGACTGCACCAAGATGTCTTGCTTTTTTCTTTTATAAACGCTTTTTCTTTTTTTTTCTTTCTATCTTTTTCTCTCTTTTTCTTTCTCCTTTTTTTTCTTTCTTTCTCTCTCTCTCTCTCCTGTCTCTCTCCCCTCTCTCCTCTCTCTCTCCCCTCTCTCTCTCCTCTCTCTCTCTCCTCTTTCTCTCTCTCTCCTCTCTCTCTCCTCTCTCTCCTCTCTGTCTCTCTCTGTCTCTGTCTCTCTCTGTCTCTGTGGCTGGGTGAGTGCAAGTTCTTTTAGGCATGCTTTCACAGTATTTGTTTTATTTAACACATTTTGCACGCAGTAGTTATTTTTGCTCTAGAAGTTAAGCTGTGTCTTTCTCTAATTGTCTGTCTAACTGTTTTACCATAGTTTATACAGGTAAAAGCAAAAAGTCCTATGCACTCTTCAACAATGGGTGCAAACTTTTCCAAGTACCCCCCTTTACTGGAATACATATGTAAAATAAAGAAGAAATTGAGGGTCGCACTCCAAAAGTAAATTTCAAAATTTTATTGGTGACCTCACATCAGAAATTCACAACGTTTCGGGGGGTAAATGTGTCCCCTTAGGTGATCCTGAGGAAAGGGCAGGTAGTACCCTCAAGATGGTGTGTATTTCTGATGTGTGGTCCCCAATAAAATTTGGATATTGACTTTTGTAGCGCGATCCTTTATTTCTTCCTTATTTACCATAGTTTATACCATGGATAGGCAACCATTAGGTCTCCAGGTGTTTTAAATCAACTCCCAGCTGAGTGCTTGAAGGGGAAATGCTGGGAGTTTTTGATTGTTGACCAGACATGTATGCAAAGTATCAACCATTTGTGCGGTTTTGCATTATTGGAGCACATGCCGTTTGCGAAAAAATGGTGATCTCATGCCCCTCTGAAGACTAAACACTACGCATGCGATGTGATCACCCACATTAAAATGCACTGCCATGCATTTCTTGCATGGTAATGGATTGCAAAACACGTTCTTAAGAGGGTGAGAAATGCACTGGTGTTGCCTAGCCCTGAAAAGGTGGAGTTCAATTACTGGAGAGCATCAGAATAGGCTAAATAAATTAGGCTAATGCTTATTTTCTGTAGCAAAATGTATCTTTAAAACAACTTTAGGGATGGGGTAGGATAACAGTCATAATATAGTACAGCATCTCCTACTCTCTAGTATAGTTTCCTTTTATTAACCAGTTTATGCTTTTAGGCACTTGCCTTTGGTACCTTAAAGTGACACAATGCCCGAGAGCCAATTCCTATCCCCTGTGTGCAATAGAGAGAGGTCACTAATACTGTACATCTTAACAAGTGTTGGATTTGATGGTTCTAACCGCTGATCAGCAGAGTGGCCTGACTTATTTTCTTGTGCAATTGCGCATATTGGGAAAGATGGAAAAGCTGTCGGACCAGGTCGCTAATCAGCTGTTGGGACCAGTGAGTGTGGCACTTTCTGAGGCTGTACAGAAATAGAAAAAAAGATTTATCTTGCAGACCTATTGTTGTCTTTGCACTCCTGGAAATGTAAAAAATAATTAACGGTGGATGCTGCAGGACCCCCATGACAATGGCATATATCAATACCAATGCACTCCAGTCTTCATGCTTTATCATTTAATACCATTAAAGGGACTGTAAACTCCCCATCATCCATAAAAATAACTCTGCCATCCGTTTCTATTATTCACAGGGAGATGAGAACACTTTTTCTTACCTCCCTGTGAATAATAGGACGCTCGTGGGACCTGGAACTTACCTTACCGCTGCTCCACTGCAAGCCGCTCTGTCCCGACCATCTTAGGCACATGCGCACCAATACAAAAGATAGGGCGCGCGATCGGGAGAGAACAGCTGTTCTGTGAAGGAGCGGCTTGCGAGTGAAGCACGGTAAGGTAAGTTCCAGGTCCCCAGAGCGTCCTATTATTCACAGGGAGGTGAGAATAAGCATTCTCACCTCCCTGTGAATAATAGAAACGGATGGCACGTAGTTATATTTATGGGTTTAGTGTTGCTTCTAAATGTGACAGACATGTCTGAAAAAGGTGTCTTGGCAACACCCAAATGTCGCGTTAGAGCATTTTTACACATGCACATTTTAATGTGCATTTAAAAGACAAGTTATGCCTTATGCGAAAACTTCGTAAAGCCATATCTACATATCATAATGCTAATTCTTTTGGTATGGTAAACATAATCAATAACAATACAAGGCTTCTATAATATTCCATATATTATCTGTTAAATTATTTCATTTTAATTTCATTATTATTTTAATTTAATATTCATTTTAAAAAGACCATAAGAGGCAAGTATCAATGGAGCAGCTTTTTCTCTTTCACACAGGGAGGTAGGAATAAGCTCCTACCTCCCAGTGTCTTAATTATAATCATGGGGCAAAAAGGGGTAGCCAGAGGAAGCCCAAGCATGACAAAGGAAGAAAATACTGTTATGGTCATAAATATATGTGCTATAAAGGGCAAGTTGATAAATTTTAATCCATGTTCAGGTTATGATTTAAAGGGCAACTAAAGCCACAGAACAACACTGAACCAGAAGGCAGAGCACCTTGATATAAAACCAGTAATCTGTGTCTTACATCTTATTTTGATACAGGCACTGGGAAATTTACCTAAATAACATATGGTTTGTGCTTTACTTCTCAGCATTCTAGTATCAGACAGTTTGGTCAACGACCATTATGTTCTGCACATGCTCAGTCCTTAGCTATGGCACAAACTTGTTACAGTTGGTCACACCCATTAATAATATCTAGCCAATCCTTTTACAGGACAGATAAAGCCAGGAAGCATGTGACTGAGGTCCGGTGTGGTCTGACACTGCACATACACACAGATACTTCATACAGTTCTTAACAGGCTTTGATTTACTTTAACAGAGTTTACTAAAGTGGCATTTTATAGTTTATTGGTGTTTTTAGGGGGTTGTTTTCAGATTCTGGAGTATAAAAAATTGGGTTTAGTTCTCCTTTAAAGATCATGTCCACATTTAAAACAAAAAACTGGTGACTTATTATAGTTATCTGCTTGCAACCCTGACTACTATTTTTACCAGGTTATTACATGCATTTGTGACCAGATATAGAAAATAAGTTCTGTTCTGGCAATGGTATCTGCCTCCTCCCGCTGCTCAATGAATATATCCGTTGGTGACAAGTTCAAGTGACCAGTTTTTGTTCCTACAGAGGAACAGGCCCCTTTAACTTTTCAGCAGGACTTTTTTTTTAGCATTTCGAAAATTGCTGTATAAAACCACATGAGCACCCATTTAATACAATAGGCAGATGTTTTATCAATTGTTTCTGTGCAAAAACGTTATAATAACAAGCCGAAAGTCAGTGTGAAAGTAGCCTTAAGATTCAGATTTGTGTGTGAGAGATAAGTAAGGCTACTAGGCTGCTTTATGGCATGTAACCAGTATCTATAAAATGAACATAAACCCTACTAATCTAGTATACCTTCCTTTTAGCATGGATCTTTATTTAAAATGACCAAATATTTGATTTTTTTTTTTCACTACTTGATTGCTTAGAAAGTAAGTAAAGGCTTTATACCATTCCCTTTTTGAGATTTGGATGTTATGGAATAAATATGACATAAATTAAAAGGGCAATAGTAAATTATTTGTTTTTTTTTAATTTTTAGGTGAAGAACAGAATAAAGAAGCACTGCAGGATGTGGAAGATGAAAATCAGTGAGACCTTACAGCCAAGAAAGACCCTCTAACCAACTGCCCTTCCCTCCAAAAAAAAAAAAATCCCGTCTCACTCTGAGGACCACCAAAATTTGACTTTTACACTGGTTCTCAGGATTTAGGTTCCTGCCCAGATGGGTGTATCATTTTTACACAGTTTAAGAATTCTAAAAGGCAAGAGTGAATGACTGTGGATTTTGCTGCTGCTGCCAGCCATCTTAGGTTCTTTTAAGACACTAACAGGACTGCATAGGGGCTTTTTCAGCATTAGATTGTCTCCATGCCATCCAGCACTGTAACCTTTTAGAAACACATAGAACAAGCAAAAGACGTTACTTTTTTAGGGCAGTCCAGAGTCGATCGCACTGTAGAATTTGTGTGGTGGCTTTTTTATTTTCTAAATGTTTAAACTGAATTTCATACTATTGTTTAAATGTGGTTAGAGCTTGATGTTGCAGATTGCTTTAGAATGTCCTTGTAGTGGTTTTGCTGTTGAAGTGTTTTCAAACTGTGCAAAAATGTTGCTGAAAACTCTGGTGCTGGTAACAAGTCAACAATCCAGGTTTATTCATTCTTGCCTCCTTTTTACTCTTCCTCAGAGCAGGTTAGCATTGGAGCTGGTGTTGAATAGCCTGCATGCGTGTTTAAAATTTGTTTTTCTATCTTCTCCCATCCTTGCCCCTCTTCTCTCGCTCAAACTATCTTTCGTTCAGTATGTGTAACTTGAAGCTAATTTGTACTACTGGATATCTGACTGGAGCCACAGATACAGAATCTGTAATTGTTCTTACTGAAACACAGCATGGAATTAACATTAAACTTAAATAAACAAACCTAAATTAAAAAATGCCAAAAATTACTTTTACTTGATCTCTTATTGTCTGTTACAGTATTGTATTAATAGACAAAGTAGCTTTAAGGACCAGCATTATTTAAGCTTATTTTGTTTCCTTTATCGGAACACTTAACATGAGAATGGCCCATTGTCACGTTCACTACCAGATACATTTTGTTCTTAATTCAACACTGATTCTGAAGATTCAAATCCTTGTGTGTTTGTGTTGAAACTTGGATAATCTTACTAATGTATTACATATTCAGCTTGTTTTATAGATATTTAATATTTTCCTGAGGATTTGCCAAAATATGTAATTTTTATTTGAGTTTTGATTGTTGGAGGGATATATTAGCATACACGGTGTAACATATATATATATATATAATTTTTTTTTTTTAAAGTCCCTGAATGGTGTAGTCATCTTAGATATCAGGAAAATGCCTCCCAAGTGTAATTGGCTTCCTTAAATAAAAGCATCCATAAAGTAAACATTTTACTTTTCTTACTTTTTAAAATGTCTTCGTTCATGTGTGCTGACACTGCATAAAAAAAATCTTGTTCCATGTAGAAATACATTGTATAGCCACATTTAAGGAAATACATGTTCAGTTTCACAATCAAATGGGAATGTTGCTTATCTAAAATATCTAAATTTGTGGTAGGTTCATAATACCCATAAGTAACCAGTTAAAATGCCAGAGCAAAAACATTGGCTAGAAACAAATATTACAATTGTATGTTAAACAACCCTAATCCAAAGTGCCTAGTTATAGAGTTATAACTAGTTTGAAATGAAAAAATATTTAGGAAAAATAAGATTATCAAATCTACTATATCAGCAGCTGTACTAGTCAATCAGAATATGGTGTAAACCTTAAATGTGAATGGAAAAGGTTTCAGAAAGGCTGATGACAAATGAGGTTATTCAATAAACGTTCTTATCGTTTAAAATGGTGCTAATTTTGCCCCAACCAATCAGATGTTAGCTTTCAAATGTTAAATAAGATCTGATTGGTTGGGGCTAAATTAGCACCATTTAAAACGATAAGACCTTTTATTGAATCTCCCTGAAAGAGTTGTATGATTGTTTATTGCAAATGGCTCAGGCCTCATCCCTGGGAGTGACACTTGCCTTAAGTCACACTCTGGGAAGAAACATTCTAAGGGCACATCACAAGTCTGGAATCAGGAAGTGGACCTGAACTTTGCTGCCTTACAGTCACCCATACAGTTTTTTGTTTTTTTTTATTTTAAATATTACCCTTTATTGGGATCCCAGGAGTTAAGTTCCAGTTCTCATCCTGGGTACTTTATTGGGGTGGGTGGGTCACAGAGTTGTACTTGAAGGGCAATTACAAATAAACTATATTAGAAGCAATGCACTAAAGCAGTGCACAGCTAAACTGGATTTAATTCACTTTTCATTTTAAGTGAAATTTGATGTAATACTGTTAAAACATTGTATGTGTAGTTGGTGATGAGCTGTATACAACAATTTGAACTTCACACAAAGGCAATCTTTAATATTAATCCCCCATACACGGGATTTGACATTTTGAGCGATCCGATAAATTTGAGCAAAATATTTATGTGTGTCATTTTTCCGATCGATAATGTGTCGACCGGTTTATTGTAATAATGAAGATCGAGCCTAATGGAAACTTTCGCCAACCCCATCTTCATTCCCCGTCTCTATACAGATTTTAAGGGGAAATAAGCCAAAAGATTAAAACCTCAAGGTGGGAAACTTCCAAGTGGTTTGTTCAATCGGATTTTCAATCATTTAACTTGATATGAAGAAAATCTGCCAGTGTATGGCTAGCATAACACTAATCCAAATTGAATTAAGTATGGTGATTTAGCCAACAAACACTTTTAAGCATCAAGTCTGGTAAAATGTCTGCATCTCTTCATCTGATATGCATTTTGCATGGCGTACATGTCACCTTTTCCCTTTGAAATGGCACACAAAATCTGCATGCTGAAATTTAAATTCTCTACACAAAGTTTAAATTCCTCAAATCGTCTCCTAAGTGTACTTACCGGCACTTGTTCCCTCTTCCACACAAAAGCAGCAGAAGTGGCCAGACGGCAGTCTCAGCCAGACACGGTAACTAGGCAGACATTCAGTTAGATATAATCTAATAATTAACTATAATATGTAAAATACACAGTGCTCAAACTTAAATACCCTATACAGTAATTAACCCTTTAAATAACTGATAACTGCATCGCTAGACATATTGACTGTTGTGATCCAGGTGCATAACCTGGGCCCTGATCCTTCACAATGACATTTGCGGTCGTACATTAACCCGCAGTATCAAACTTGCAATACCGCAGGTTTTTAAATATGGCCCTACATTATGGATTTCTGATGTGCTGACAAGCTTTTTAACTGTAACTAGCTCTCAATGGATAATTTACATAAGGGCGGTGCGCGAGTACGGAAAAATATTTTTGGCCATGCCCATATTAAATCAATAAGATAAGATGCAGCCGCACTCCAATGCAAATGTGACTTTATTATCAACCACACATCAAATCACAATGTTTCGAGGGTCTAGGCCCAACATCAGGTGATAAAAGTGCAACATACAACGGGTATAAATAACCAAGTGTGCCTTCAAGGTGACACCCCTTCCTGGGTGTGTCAGTGCAAATTAGCATATCACAGTGTCTCACATAAGTCTAAAAAGGTTTCAAATAAGTGACCAATAGTATAAAAGTGTAAATAGCTAAAAGCATCAAATAGAGCTAAAATACCACGTGTAGTGTATACATACAAAATAATACTAAGAATAAGGAAATAGAAACAATAGGGTCTTGTTCCATTGTGTTTAGAAGGGAAAGTCCATGCGTATAGGTAAGTATTTGAAGTCCATTATTTCAAGGTAAGTATTGACTTTAGAATCTTCCACAAGGTGGCAATAATGCTAAAAAGATAAAAACAATGAAAACAGTGTTGCAACTACACCGAAAGAGGTTACTTAATGTATCAAGACTGGCATCAGTATCAATGTTACAATTTCAGTGAAAGAGTACTAAAGTTATAATTAATGCCCAATTGACCTCTTCATTAAAGGGCAAGCCCAGTCCCAAAATGAAAACTTACATACAGGTAAATCACCCCTCAAAACCCTAAAGGGTAATAGTTTGAAATGTGAAATATATAAGTCTAACCTGAAATCCTGCACAATGTCCTGTTTCCCTGTTTCTGCTTCCTGGTTCTTTAAGTTAGTAACTGTCCGTTATAGATTTGACAGTTGACATCACAGCCAATGATTGAATGTTAATCCCCTGTCTGCCTCTTCTGAGCATGCCCAGGCTCAGTAAAGGTTTCTAAATTGCTCAGTTTCCATGAGGCACCCAGAAGCATAGCAGGCATACATAGTAACATAGTAACTAAGGTTGAATAAAGACATACGTCCATCAAGTCCAACCTATTCACCCTCTTTATATATATATTTATTTAACCCTACCTAACAGTTGATCCAGAGGAAGGCAAAAAACCCCAGCTAAAAAGGGGGAAAAAATTCCTTCCTGACTCCAAACGGCAATCGGAATGTATCCCTGGATCAACCAGATCTATATGCATTAATACCAGTAATTCTCAATATTTTTTAGTTTTAGAAACTTATCCAGGCCTTTTTTAAAGCTATTCAATGAACTTGCCATTACCACATCTGCCGGAAGACAGTTCCACAATTTCACCGTTCTCACTGTAAAGAAACCCTTCCTAACCTGAAGATGAAACTTCATTTCTTCCAACCTTAGAGGATGTCCACGTGTCCTCTGATATGACCTATTAGTGAACAATGCACCAGAGAGTTCATTGTATGGCCCAATAATATATTTGTATAAGGTAATCATGTCCCCACGCAAACGTCGCTTCTCCAATGTAAACAGCCCTAACTTGTCTAATCTGAGTGCATATTCGAGCCCCTCCATTCCCCTTATTAATTTAGTTGCCCTTCTCTGAACTGCCTCAATTTCCAAGATGTCCCTTTTGTATATGGGATTCCAAAACTGCACCGCATATTCCAAATGAGGCCTTACCAGTGCCTTGTAAAGAGGGAGAATAATATTTTTCTCTCTTGAATCTATTCCCCCTTTTATACAAGACAATATCTTGCTAGCTCTAGCCGTTGCTACCTGCCATTGTTTGCTATGGCTAAGTCTGTTATCTACCAGAACCCCCAAATCTTTTTCCATTACGGTTGCACTTAACATCGGGAAAATAATGGTCATTATATTTTTTCAATAACGATCTTTTATAAATAGGGTTCTATTTTGCAAGCTATTTGGCCAAAAGAAAGCAATTACCGGCTCTGTAATAAAAACTATTATCATTTATCTGTTATATCAACATATATTTGCAGTTTATAGACTGCTATACAACAACACCATAAATACATATCCCAGGAGCTACAAAACATTCATTTCTGTAGTCCAACTAAATAACCAGCCATCTACTTGCAAATCTCTAACCTAAATACAAAGGCAAGACTTGCTAGTTGCTAGTTTGACTGCTGATTAAAAGCTGAAGATTTCATGCTGTTTTATAGTGTCTCCTAAACCCACCCCCAAAATCTGATTGGTCTAGATACAATCTTAAATCTGATTGGATCTTGGATGTTGGACCAATCAAATATTGGGGGTGGGTTTAGGAGTCACTACAAATAGTGAATGTTTAGTAAGGAGAGCAAGTTTCAGTTTTGCATTTCATCTGAAATGTTATAGCTTTGTTCTGAAGCATGTATTGAGTGATTCTGGCTGGGTAGCTTAAATGGGTAGCCTTTAGTTTAGATGGCTCTCAATTTAGTTTTTACTATTTTGCAGTTAGAATCTAAGAGTTAAAAAAAATCCAGTAAAAGTATGGTTTGTTATCCCAACAAAATACTCAACAGGAGATCTGAGTTAACAGAGCTATTGATGTGTTGGAATATCTGGTTCCAATATTTTACCAGAAAAAGCCTCCGGTAATAGAACAGAGGGAGATGATTGCAAACCAGTCTAGAGAGAAAGCAATCAAATATAGTGCATACCACTACCTTTATTTAGTTTTGGTATTCATGTGTAAACATATAGCTTTTGTTCATTCTGGGATTTGAAAAATAAGATTTACAAGGAGTCCAACGCGATTGAGGGAGAGTTTTTCCCCACAATCCCTTGCTCATTATGCAAATAAGGGAAAACGAGACTTCTTGGGAATTATAATTTATTTTTGCATCTCGTGTATGTTAATTAGAATTTCCCCAGCAGTAAAGACAGCAGTGAGCATACCCAACCCTAAACCAGCAGGCGGTCAGATGATCAGGTGAATCAATGGCTGCCTCCATAAGGCACATCAAAATGGAAGATCACGTTCCCCTATTAATTTTAATAAGCAATCAAATATAGTGCATACCAAAAAAAAAAAACATGCCTTTATTTAGTTTTGATATTCAGTGTAAACATATAGCTTTTATTCATTCTGGGATTTGAAAATCAAGATTTACAAGAGAAGTTCAAGCGAGTTAGGGAGAGTTTCCCCACAACTCCCTGCTCATTTATGAATGAGGGTAAAGAGACTTTCGGGAATTATCTTTAATTTTGCATTTCTGGTATGTTATTAGAATTCCCAGCGTAAGACAAGCAGAAAGGCGGCGGCCAGATGATCATGTATCATGGCGCCTCATAAGGACATCAAAAAATAAGACCACAGTTCCCTTTAAGAAATCAAAGCCAGTTCACCACTGCTCCGGACACCACTATACTAAAATTGGAACGATACAGAGAAGATTAGCATGGCCCCTGCGCAAGGATGACACGCAAATTCGTGAAGCGTTCCATATTTGCCTTTCACCCATTGGAAAACTAACGCCAAGCGGATGAAACACCTGCCTACAGGTTACGCGGAAAAGGAGAAAGTCTCCCTCCTTCCCGCATGAAATGAGAAATAGCTAATCTTTACCCAGAGAAGATGCCACCTAGCACATTGATCTTTTTCTTCCATCCTCTTTCCTTTCCACAATATATACCCATTTTACTTTAAGAAATCAAAGCCCAGTCGCCACTGGTTCCGCCGATGCAAGAAAATTTACATGGACAAACGTCTGGCCAGCCTTCAGAGGAGTGTTACTCATATCATCTGTTTTCCACGACACACACGTTTGTAGAAATAAACAGGACAGTATACGTTATTGCAGGTAGACTGTCATGTTGGAAGGGAAAGTTATGGAATTACTAGTATTTCCTCGCCTCCTCTTAGTCCTCCCTATGTCGCATCTTTTGTGGTTCTCGGCTGTATATAATGCAGTGGAATGCCGCTTCAGACTTGTGCTTGCTTCGGCAGCACATATACTAAAATTGGAACGATACAGAGAAGATTAGCATGGCCCCTGCGCAAGGATGACACGCAAATTCGTGAAGCATTCCATATTTTGCCTTTACACCCATTTGGAAAAACTAACGCGCAAGCGGATGAACAACCTGCCTACAAGTTACGCGGAAAAGGAGAAAGTCTCCCTCCTTCCCGCATGAAATGAG
>CM033470.1:92561954-92570399 GCA_019447015.1 Hymenochirus boettgeri | reverse complement strand
TTCAAATCCGATTTGTGTTTCTTCGGCAGCACGTATGCTCCAATTGGAACGATACAGAGAAAATTAGCATGGCCCCTATACAAGGATAACACGCAAATTCGGGAAGCGTTCCGTATTTTGCCTTACACCCATTGGGGAAAGCCTAAGAAATCGCAGGTGATGAATAACCTGCCTACAATGGCTACACGGAAAAGGAGAAAGTCCCCCTCCTTCACCCGATGAAATGAGAAAATAGATAATCTTACCCAGAGAAGATGCCAGCTAGCACATTGATCTTTTTTCCCATCCTTAGAAATCAAAGCCCAGTCGCCTGGTTCCGCCTATGCAGGCCTAATACATTTCAAGGATATTTGCATATGCAAACGTAGGTAGCCTTCACAGGGTGTTACTCATCATCTGTTTTCCTCAACACAAAAAAAAGTTTTGAAAAATAAACAGGAAGCATAGTTATTGCATGTAGACTGTCACGTTGGAAGGGAAAGTTATGGAATTACTAGTGTTTCCTCGCCTCCTTAGTCTCCCTAAGTCGCATCTTTTGGTTCTCGGCTGTATATAATGCAGTGGGTGCCGCTCAGACTTGTGCTTGCTTCGGCAGCACATATACTAAAATTGGAACGATACAGAGAAGATTAGCATGGCCCCTGCGCAAGGATGACACGCAAATTCGTGGAAGCGTCCATATTTGCCTTTACACCCATTTGGAAAAACAACGCGCAAGCGGATGAACAACCTGCCACAAATTACGCGGAAAAGGAGAAGTCTCCCTCTTCCCGCATGAAATGAAAAAATAAATCTTTACCCAGAGAAGATGCCACCTAGCACATTGATCTTTTTTTCTCCATCCTTTACTATCCCCTTTAAGAAATCAAAGCCCAGTCGCCACTGGTTCCGCCATGCGGCCTAATAATCAAGAGATTTACATGGACAAACGCTGCGCCTTCAGAGGAGTGTTACTCAAATCATCTGTTTCCCACAACACAAACGTTTTGTAGAAAATAACAGGACAGTATACGTTATTGCATGTAGACTGTCATGTTGGAAGGGAAAGTTATGGAATTACTAGTATTTCCTCGCCTCCTCTAGCTCCCTATGTCGCACTTTTGCAGTTCTCGGCTGGATATAAAGCAGTGTAATGCCAATTCAGATTTTGTTTTCTTCGGCAGCACGTATGCTCCAATTGGAAAGATACAGAGAAAATTAGCATGGCCCCCATACAAGGATAACACGCAAATTCGGGAAGCGTTCCATTTTGCCTTTACACCCATTGGGAAAGCCTAAGAAATTCGCAGGTGAATGAATAACCTGCCTACAATGGCTACACGGAAAAGGAGAAAGTCCCCCTCCTTCACCCGTATGAAATGAGAAAATAGATAATCTTACCCAGAGAAGATGCCAGCTAGCACATTGATCTTTTTTCTTCCATCCTAAATCAAAGCCCAGTCGCCACTGGTTCCGCCTATGCAGGCCTAATACATTTCAAGGATATTTGCATATGCAAAGTAGGCTAGCCTTCACGGAGTGTTACTCAAATCATCTGTTTTCCTCAACACAAACAAACGTTTTGTAGAAATAAAGGGAAAGCATATGTTATTGCATGTAGACTGTCCGTTGGAAGGAAAAGTTATGGAATTACTAGTGTTTCCTCGCCTCCTCTTAGTCTCCCTAAGTCGCATCTTTTGCGGTTCTCGGCTGTATATAATGCAGTGGGATGCCGTTCAGACTTGTGCTTGCTTGGCAGCACATATACTAAAATTGGAACGATACAGAGAAGATTAGCATGGCCCCTGCGCAAGGATGACACGCAAATTCGTGAAGCGTTCCATATTTGCCTTTACACCCATTTGGAAAAAAAACGCGCAAGGGAGAACAACCTGCTCACAATGGCTATACGGAAAGGGAGAGTCTCTCCTTCCCGCATGAAATGAGAAAATAGCTAATCTTTACCCAGAGAAGATGCCACCTAGCACATTGATCTTTTTTTTCCATCCTCTTTCCTTAAGAAATCAAAGCCCAGTCGCCAATGGTTCCGCCTATGCAGGCCTAATACATTTCAAGGATATTTGCATATGCAAACGTGCAGCTATCCTTCACATGAGTGTTACTCAATCATCTGTTTTCCTCAACACAAACTATGTTTTGGAAAAATAACAGGACAGCATACGTTATTGCATGTAGACTGTCAGGGAAGGGAAAGTTATGGAATTACTAGTGTTTCCTCGCTCCTCTTAGTCTCCCTAAGTGCGCATCTTTTGGGTTCTCGGCTGTATATAATGCAGTGGGATGCCGCTTCAGACTTGTGCTTGCTTCGGCAGCACATATACTAAAATTGGAACGATACAGAGAAGATTAGCATGGCCCCTGCGAAGGATGACACGCAAATTCTGAAGCGTTCCATATTTGCCTTTACACCCATTGGGAAAACTAACGCCAAGCGGATGAACAACCTGCCTACAGGTTACGCGGAAAAGGAGAAAGTCTCCCTCCTTCCCGCATGAAATGAGAAAATAGCTAATCTTTACCCAGAGAGATGCCACCTAGCACATTGATCTTTTTTCTTCCATCCTCTTTCCTTTCCACAATATATACCCATTTGTACTTTAAGAAATCAAAGCCCAGTCGCCACTGGTTCGCCGATGCAGGCCTAATACAATGCAAGAAAAATTACATGGACAAACGTCTGGCCAGCCTTCAGAGGAGTGTTACTCATATCATCTGTTTTCCACGACACAAACGTTTTGTAGAAATAAACAGGACAGATACGTTATGCATGTAGACTGTCATGTTGGAAGGGAAAGTTATGGAATTACTAGTATTTCCTCGCCTCCTCTTAGTCTCCCTATGTCGCATCTTTTGCAGTTCTCGGCTGTATATAAAGCAGTGTAATGCCAATTCAGATTTGTGTTTTCTTCGGCAGCACGTATGCTCCAAGTGAACGATACAGAGAAAATTAGCATGGCCCCCATACAAGGATAACACGCAAATTCGGAAGCGTTCCGTATTTGCCTTACCCATTGGGAAAGCCTAAGAAATTCGCAGGTGAATGAATAACCTGCCTACAATGGCTACACGGAAAAGGAGAAAGTCCCCTCCTTCACCCGTATGAAATGAGAAATACAGATAATCTTTACCCAGAGAAGATGCCAGCTAGCACATTGATCTTTTTTCTTCCATCCTAAATCAAAGCCCAGTCGCCACTGGTTCCGCCTATGCAGGCCTAATACATTTCAAGGATATTTGCATATGCAAACGTATGGCTAGCCTTCACAGGAGTGTTACTCAAATCATCTGTTTTCCTCAACACAAACAAACGTTTTGTAGAAATAAACGGGAAAGCATATGTTATTGCATGTAGACTGTCACATTGGAAGGAAAAGTTATGGAATTACTAGTGTTTCCTCGCCTCCTCTTAGTCTCCCTAAGTCGCATCTTTTGCGGTTCTCGGCTGTATATAATGCAGTGGGATGCCGGATCATTGACATATTATATTGGCTTCAGAAATATTAATTTTATAAAACTGCCAAATCCCATCAAATTGGTAGCTCCGACCCGAGTAAGGGGGCCGGAGCATCTGACCTGGGGCGCCGCCCTGGCGAGGATGCTGGGAGTTGTAGTGCGGTGTTCCGGGTCCCGCCCCCCCTCCTTCTCTCCTTGGTAGTGGGCTGGTATCAGCCACGGCCGAGCGCGTGACGTCACGACGTCGCGACGCGCTCCGCGGCTGATCTCGCGAGAGCCGCAAAGGACACTGGGAGCGCCGACGTCATCGCTGACATCATCAAGTTTATAAAAGGGGCGGGACACGAGGCAGCAGTCGCCATTTTGTAGAAATTGCTAACAGGAGGAGAATCTCTCTTCCTGCTCAGAGCAAAGAAACAAGACAGGCATTTCAGGAGGCAGAAATTCGTATTGTTGATCATGGCTGATGCAGATCAGATGTTGGAGAGGGTAAGGGAGAGGATCAGCACGGAGGGGGCGGGGTGGCTGCAGGGGCTTTTGGATGGGGGCCCACCGGCTGGTGGCACCCCCCAGGGGACCCGTCCCCAGACTAGATCTGCTAGCCGGATGGCTAGTAGGCCCGTACGCCGCCCCACCGCTCCCGTCCGTTTGAGTCCCAGTCCCCCACACTCCTACCGCAGACCACGGGGGACGCCTGTAGTCAGGGCAAACACCCCCAGGCGTAGGGCAGCAACTGAGGGCCTGTTGAAGGCCTTTAACACAGTGCACCCCTCCCAACTCACTAGAGGTGGGGCGCGCCGCCCTCGGTTGCCGCCTTTGAGAGAGGAGCACGTCCCACCCGTGGCTGCAGCTCCAACTGTCAATAGAGGGAGGGCTAGGGGCAGGGGTGGCCCTGTTCCTGGCCCTAGCAGGTCCGCCCGCCCAGCTGTAGCAGCAGCAGCGGCAGGGGATACCGCCCTAGATGCCCAGCCAATACGGCAAGAGGTGGTGTCGGATGAGGGCGAGCAGTTTATGGACGCTAGGTCCACTTTCCGTGGGATGACGCCGGCCCCAGTTAGGCTGAGGATCTACGTGAAGGAGGTGACAGGATGGGGCTGCTCACCGAGCACGGACAAGCGAGTCCACGTCAGGTGATCCCGGAGGCCCTAGAAGGGGCGAGTACAAGTGTGGTACAGTCGTCAGGAGGCGGTGAGTACACTTGTGCCGGGGCATGGGGTAACACGGGGGGTGGAGAAGGTGGTGAGCTAGTTCAGGTCCTACGGGCCTTAATGGGGAAACTAGACACCATGCCAGCTGAGCTGTCAACGAGCCCTGCCCCAGGGGGAGTGACAGCACTCCAGCCTGTGCCAGAGCTGCCTTCGGTGGAAGCGCTGAAGGAAACTTATTTTTGTGGTGTGAGCCCCCTAGGGGTACATCTATCAGCGGAGACCAAGGAGAAGATTTGGAAGAACGAATTCGTTGATATATGGTCCTTGGTCTCCACTGATATGGTCACTGTTGACAAAGAAATAGTGAAGACGGATAAGGGGGAAAGGAAGCCCAAGGTGGCTAAGACGTTTGGGAACTGGCTACAAGCCTTTTGTGTTTTGGCGGGGTGATTGGCCAGAAAGCCCCCCAAAAATGCTCCGAACTTTTTGTTTATCTGGACATGAGCCACTGGTTCCGCCTATGCAGGCCTAATACATTTCAAGGATATTTGCATATGCAAACGTTAGGCTAGCCTTCACAGGAGTGTTACTCAAATCATCTGTTTTCCTCAACACAAACAAACGTTTTGTAGAAATAAACGGGAAAGCATATGTTATTGCATGTAGACTGTCACATTGGAAGGAAAAGTTATGGAATTACTAGTGTTTCCTCGCCCCTCTTAGTCTCCCTAAGTCGCATCTTTTGCGGTTCTCGGCTGTATATAATGCAGTGGGATGCCGCTTCAGACTTGTGCTTGCTTCGGCAGCACATATACTAAAATTGGAACGATACAAAGAGAAGATTAGCATGGCCCCTGCGCAAGGATGACACGCAAATTCGTGAAGCGTTCCATATTTTGCCTTACACCCATTTGGAAAAACTAACGCGCAAGCGGATGAAAAAACCTGCTCACAGGTTACGGAAAAGGGAGAGTCTCCCTCCTTCCCGCATGAAATGAGAAAATAGCTAATCTTTACCCAGAGAAGATGACACCTAGCACATCGATCTTTTTTTTTTCCATCCTCTTTCCTTTAAGAATCAAAGCCCAGTCGCCAAGGTTCCGCCGATGCAGGCTAATACATAAGGATATTTCATAGCAAACGTCGGCTATCCTTCACAGAGGGTTTACTCAATCATCTGTTTCCAACACAAACTTGTTTGTAGAAATAAACAGGACAGTATACGTTATTGCATGTAGACTGTCAGTTGGAAGGGAAAGTTATGGAATTACTAGTTTCCTCGCCCTCTTAGTCTCCTAGTCGCATCTTTTCGGTTCTCGGCTGTATATAATAGCAGTGGGATGCCCTTAGATTGTGTTTCTTCGGCAGCACGATATCTCAAATTGGAACGATACAGAGAAGATTAGCATGGCCCTGGCAAGGTAACACGCAAATTCGTGAAGCGTTCCATATTTTGCCTTTCACCCATTGGGGAAACCTAACGTCAGCGGATGAACAACCTGCTCACAATGGCTATACGGAAAGGGAGAGTCTCCCTCCTTCCCGCATGAAATGAGAAAATAGCTAATCTTTACCCAGAGAAGATGCCAGCTAGCACATTGATCTTTTTTTTTCATCCTCTTCCTTAAGAAATCAAAGCCCAGTCGCCATGGTTCCGCCTATGCAGGCCTAATACATTTCAAGGATATTTGCATATGCAAACGTAGGCTATCCTTCACATGAGTGTTACTCAATCATCTGTTTTCCTCAACACAAACATACGTTTTGGAAAAATAAAAAGGACAGCATACGTTATTGCATGTAGACTGTCACGTTGGAAGGAAAGTTATGGAATTACTAGTGTTTCCTCGCCTCCTCTTAGTCTCCCTAAGTCGCATCTTTTGCGGTTCTCGGCTGTATATAATGCAGTGGGATGCCGCTTCAGACTTGTGCTTGCTTCGGCAGCACATATACTAAAATTGGAACATACAGAGAAGATTAGCATGGCCCCTGCGCAAGAGATGACACGCAAATTGTGAAGCGTTCCATATTTGCCTTTCCACCCATTGGGGAAACTAACGCCAAGCGGATGAAAACCTGCCACAGGTTACCGGAAAAGGAGAGTCTCCCTCCTTCCGCGTGAAATGAGAAAATAGCTAATCTTTACCCAGAGAAGATGCCACCTAGCACATTGATCTTTTTTTTCCTCCCTCCTTTCCTTCATTGTAAGAAATCAAAGCCCAGTCGCCATGGTTCCGCCTATGCAGGCCTAATACAATCAAAGAAAATTTACATGGACAAACGTGGCCAGCCTTCAAGAGTGTTACTCAATCATCTGTTTTCTCACACAACAAACGTTTGGAGAATAAACAGGACAGCATACGTTATGCATGTAGACTGTCATGTTGGAAGGGAAAGTTATGGAATTACTAGTATTTCCTCGCCTCCTCTTAGTCTCCCTATGTCGCCTTTTGCAGTTCTCGGCTGTATATAAAGCAGTGTATGCCATTCAGATTGTGGTTTCTTCGGCAGCATATGCTCCAATTTGAACGATACAGAGAAAATAGCATGGCCCCCTCAAGGATGACACGCAATTCGGGAAGGTTCCGTATTTTGCCTTTACACCCATTGGAGAAAGCTAAGAATCGCAGGTGATGAAAACCTGCCTACAATGTACCACGGAAAAGGAGAAAGTCCCCCTCTTCACCCGTATGAAATGAGAAAATAGATAATCTTTACCCAGAGAAGATGCCAGCTAGCACATTGATTTTTTTCTTCCATCCTAAATCAAAGACCAGTCGCCAGCTGGTTCCGCCTGCAGGCCTAATACATTTCAAGGAATTTGATATGCAAAGTGGCTAGCCTTCAGGAGTGTTACTCAATCATCTGTTTTCCACACAACAAACGTTTTGTAGAAATAAACGGAAAGCATAAGTTATTGCATGTAGACTGTCACGTTGGAAGGAAAAGTTATGGAATTACTAGTGTTCCTCGCCTCCTCTTAGTCTCCCTAAGTTGCATCTTTTGGTTCTCGGCTGTATATAAGCAGTGGGATGCCGCTTCAGACTTGTGCTTCTTTGGCAGCACATATACTCAAATTGGAACGATACAGAGAAGATTAGCATGGCCCCTGCGCAAGGATGAACACGCAAATTCGGAAGCTTCCATATTTTGCCTTACACCCATTTGGAAAAACTAACACGCAAGCGGATGAACAACCTGCCTCAATGGCTATACGGAAAGGGAGAGTCTCCCTCCTTCCCGCATGAAATGAGAAATAGCTAATCTTACCCAGAGAAGATGCCACCTAGCACATTGATCTTTTTTCTTCCATCCTCTTCCTTTAAAAATCAAAGCCAGTCGCACATGGTTCCGCCTATGCAGGCCTAATACATTTCAAGGATATTTGCATATGCAAACGTACAGCTAGCTTTCACAGTGAGTGTTACTCAAATCATCTGTTTTCCTCAACACAAACATATGTTTTGGAAAAATAAACAGGACAGCATACGTTATTGCATGTAGACTGTCACGTTGGAAGGGAAAGTTATGGAATTACTAGTGTTTCCTCGCCTCCTTAGTCTCCTAAGTCGCATCTTTTGCGGTTCTCGGCTGTATATAATGCAGTGGGATGCCGCTTCAGACTTGTGCTTGCTTGGCAGCACATATACTAAAATTAGAACGATACAGAGAAGATTAGCATGGCCCCTGCGCAAGGATGACACGCAAATTCTTGAAGCGTTCCATATTTTGCCTTTCCACCCATTGGGGAAACCTAACGCTCAAGCGGATGAACAACCTGCCTACAGGTTACGCGGAAAAGGAGAAAGTCTCCCTCCTTCCCGCATGAAATGAGAAAATAGCT